>WEDG01010800.1:0-77342 GCA_017591395.1 Schistocephalus solidus | reverse complement strand
GACGGCGATGTATTCCTCCATATTCCCTGAGTTAGCAACCTGGCATGTGCGCTATGGGGCCAGGTCGTGCTGTGGCGCGAAGACGGGTACGCCGATCCGTCAGTTAATCGTGCTCACTCCCACATCAGGCAACTGACCGGCTCGGACAGTAGTCTGACTGTGGGGTGGGGGAGAGTGAGGTCGACAGCTCAGCGCATGTTCCTCACTATAAACAATCTGACGCGCTTGAAACTATCACGGTGCGCTAAAAGCCGTGGCTTGGAAGGTTGCCAACTGACGGGATAACTCGGGCCGCGTGGTCAGACCAATGTGTGTTTTGTGTGGAGTGGCTGACTGGCGGACTGAGAGTCATGGCTGCAATGGCTCCTTCTTAATGTGGTTATTATGGCACCCCCACTCTGTGGGATCCGAGCCAGGTGTGGTGGCACGCCCAGGGGCGGCTCCGGCCGTGCCAGCCACCTGTGCCCTCTCCCATCTCCGGTCTTCTTGATTGTGTCATGAGACCGGGCTCAGGTGGGGGAGGAGAAGAGAGTGCGGTAACGTTGAGTGCCGCGGTTGGAAGGTTTCCAACTGACAATTACACTCCGACCTCGCAGTTAGTCCAATGTGTGTTGTGTGGAGTGGCTGACTGGTGTTCTGAGAGTCAGGCTGCGATGGCTCCTTCTTAACGTGACCTCTGGCTATCTCACACATGTGAGATGTAAGCCGTTTTAACCCCCTGTTGTGTGAAATCCTGGTGCTTGTGTTTGGGGGGCCAGGTCATGTACGTGGTACACGTAGACGAGGTCACCAGCAGCTGCGCCCGCTTCCGCATCAGACAACTGACCGGCTCGGACAGTGATCTGATTGTGGGGGTGGGGGAGAGAGTGAGGTCGACAACTCAGCGCATGTTAATCACTATAAACAATCTGACGCGCTTGAAACTATCACGGTGCGCTAAAAGCCGTGGCTTGGAAGGTTGCCAACTGACGGGATAACTCGGACCGCGTGGTCAGCCCAATGTGTGTTTTGTGTGGAGTGGCTGACTGACGGACTGAGAGTCAGGTTGCAATGGCTCCTTCTTAATGTAGCCTTTATGGCACTCCCACTCCGTGGGATCCGAGCCAGGTGTGGTGGCACGCCCAGGGGCGGCTCCGGCCGCGCCAGCCACTTGCGCCCTCTCCCATCTCCGGTCTTCTTGACTCTGTCTTGACACCGGGCATAGGTGGGGGAAGAGGCGAGAGTGCGGTAGCTGCAGCGCAAGGCTACTATCACGTAAAACTTATTCACGCGCAAGTCACCGTCCCTGCACCACCTGGTGTGGAGCATACGGTGGACCTCGTCGAAATCGACGGTCGAACTGCCGTGTGTGTTGTGCCCTCTAAACGGCCCACGTGGTAGATGCGTTGGACCAACACAGGGCCACATCAGGGCATGGTAGGCATTATTCGGGTTGTGCTCCCATAATAAATGCCGGACATGGGGGTGTGGTACTACGCCTAGGGGCTGCTAGGGCCTGGGGGCCCGGGCCGCGCCAGCCATCTGCGCCCTCACCCATCTCTGGTCTTCTCGACTCTGTCTTGACACCGGGCATAGGTGGGGGAAGAGGCGAGAGTGTGGTAGATGCATCGCAAGTCTGCTATCACTTTAAACTAAATCTCGTGCAAGTCACCGTCCATGCACCACCATAATGTGGAGCATACGGTGCGAACTGTCGTGTCGTGTGTGAAACAGTGCCTGGGGCTCCGACCTGCAGTCGCCTCGCCCGCCTCCACTGCCCTCACCGCTCCCGTACCTTTACACACCGCATGGGCCTATTAGGACACATGCACACCCAAGACAATCCTCGATAAACCGGAGGCTAAACCACATCAGCGCACACTGCTTTCACCACTAAATACACAACAGCCTCGCTATCGCCATGTACCTGAGAATATAACAGTTTCCTAGAAACCGCGGCTTAGAAGGCTGCCAATCTGACGCTTTCACTAGACCACGCCGTCTACTCGGTGTATGTTTTGTGTGCGTTGAGTGGCTGACCAGTGTACTGGGAGTCAGACGGCGATGGCTCCTCCATCTCCCATGATTTAATGAATCCTGATGTGTGCGTTATGGGGGCCAGGTCATACTGTGGCGCTCGAAGACGGGTACGCCGACCCGTCAGCCAATGAACCCACTCCCACATCAGACAACTGACTGGCTTGGACGGTGGTCTGATTGTGAGGGTGGGGGAGAGAGTGAGGTTGACGGCTCAGCGTATTTTCCTCCTGATAAACAATCTGACGCGTTTGATACTATCGCGGTGCGCTAAAAGCCGTGGCTTGGAAGGTTGCAAGTGACGGGATAACTCAGACCTCGTGGTCGGCCCAGTGCGTGCATTTGTGCACCATGGATGACTGGCGGACTGAGAGTCACTTTGCAATGGATCCTTTTTAATGTAGCATTTATGGCACTCCCACTCAGTTGGAATCCGAGCCGCCCCTCTCTTCTCTTGGTGTGTTATTGTTTGGAGTAGAACCGTAGTGCGTGGGCCTGCGCCCTCTCCTCTCTGCGGTCCTCTCGACTCTGTCTTGACACCGGGTCCCGGTGGGGGAGTGGAACAGCGTGTGGTAGATGCAACGCAAGTCTACTCTCTTTATAATCCAGCGAGAGTCCGTCCCTGCACAGCATACGGTGGACATCGTCGAACACGACGGTCGAACTAGCATGTGTGTGGGAGGTAGCATCACACAGGTAGTATTTGGTCGCTCCATCTGTCTCGTATAGGTGGTGAATGCTCCTGCGACCGCCTCTAGCTGGTATCCAATGCTTACCTGTGACTCGTCGAAGCTGGGTTCTTCCCAGCGGCCACACCCCGGGCAACTGCCACGACCCGCGGAAAAGAAGGGTTTTGATCTCTCACTTTATACTGAAATAACCGTTAAAATCTGGTGTTACTCTTATTAGCCGGCCTTCTCCTTTAAAAGGTTTTTAATTCCGATCTGGAGTCGAGCTTCTGTTCGTTTTTTTCCAGCGGCAGTTAACCTGAACTGCTTTTTGGTAATTTTTCTCCAATTTCGTCCTCTTTTTCCTTGCTTATAAATTTAAATCACGTTTTCTCACCCATGTACGAGACATATAAGCCTTAAATGTTTTGCAGTAAACTGGCATTCCCACTACACCCGATTATTAAGACTCTTTGCCGCTGGTCCGGCTGTTAGCAGTTGTGTTGCCTTTGGTGAGAATTTGTGATTTTTACCATCTGCATCTCTTCCTCACGGTAGCCATTTCGCGGTATCACCCTTCTTTTCGTCTTGAAGCAACTTCGGTAATTAAATGAGCGACTTCTCATTAATGCTTCAAATTCTCCATCCCCCCCCTCTGCATGTGCCTCGTAAGCGCTTGTGTTTTTTACACGAACTATTATCCCGAAGGCTTAATTCTCTTGCACTGTCCTTGTACGAAGCCTTATACACTCGTTTGCTTCTTTTTGCGCAGCCAAATGGGGGGGACGACACGACTCACCGGTTGCTCTCGACACCACGCATGACTTCCGTGGATCCTCACTGAGCACCGTAGCTGGCGGCAATCATGGTCAGTACTCACCTCCTCCCTCTGCTTTGCATTTTGCATTCCTGTCTTTAATATTCTTTATAGTTTATGAGATAATTTAATTTTTGATGGGGTTACTACAATTTTCAATATGGAATTTGTAGCCACCAAGTGTGCCATCTGTATTAAATCGTTATATTCGTGTTTATTTATTTCTCTCTCTTCTATTACGGTTTTCTTTGTGCTTAGTCTTCTTTCAATGCTGGAAGAGACTTGTATTCTGATTCTCCCTTGAATTTTCACTGTAATCCTTCACCAAGATAATTATTAGCAGCATGAAGCGCCGGTCCTGAATACGAGAAATTATACTACCATTCTTTCTATTATCATTTTATAACTTCAATGCTGGCTGCAGAAGAGTTATGTTTTAATTTCCACTTGAATTTTCTCTGAAACCACTCAACATAACGTAAATCAAAATATTCGCCATTGATTGCATGAAGGACCCGTCCTCAATACGGAAAAAAGGTCCAGACTGACTAAGGAGGCTATTGTGATCTTATCTATGAAATCAGATCGGGCCTTTGAATTCCCTGTTTTTTGGTAGTGCAAAGCTTGTAGTACAAACATTTTAAGGTCTGGCAATGATCTGGTCCGTAGAAAGATGGTGCATTTCGGTCTGCTTAGAGCTTCAAAGTAATTTAATTTTAGAACAAATAGTAGGTGTAGGTGGTAGTAACCTTGACGAGGCGCCACACACTGCCCCCAACCCCCTCGTACGTTCGGACAGCCAATTGGAAAATGGGAGAAAAGAGAGCGAGACTGACTCTCGGAAATTCAACACACTCAAAAAGTCATGGTTTGGAGGATTGCCTACTGACTGAATATGTATCTTAACGAGGACTGGGAGTCAGACTACAATGAAATCGTCTTATGCATTAGCGATTTTAATTCTACTTTCAGTAGTCTGCTATGTCTGAAGCCGGAACCAGATCTCGTGTGGTACGCGTAGACGACCTGGTTATCCCTTTTAATTTTGTCACGGTTGGACGAGATGAGAGTAGCTGTTGTGCAGATCTCTTTCATTATAAGCGAATTCACGCGCAACTCACAACTACGCTCATGTCATAGAACCTTGTCGCTTACGTTAATCAAATTAAAATTCTTCTATTATTTGTTTCTTATTTTAACCTTTCTGTAGATTTCATCCGTTGAAATATACTGGCATTCATTGCACCACTGCACATCTCTCCCTCCCCTTTGCTTCGCCTTAATTGACCCGGACTGTACGAAAAGAACTGTCTTCCCATCACTGTGCACGAATCTGAAGAAGCGGCATCTCACCTACATTGCCGCTCCTGTTGTGCACTGCTTCCTCGTGATCATTTAGCGGACTATTGGGAGCGTTTGCAGATGCAGTTTTTTTCAAATTGCGCTGGCGCCCGGCCCAGTTCCTCAACTCCCCCCAAAGAAACGAGCATGCGCGTACTAAGAGGGCGGAGTTTACTTATGTTCTACTTCGTTTTCTTTCCTTTTTTCTCTCTCCCTCCCCTTTTGGTTGCTCTCTGTGACCGCGTGCGCGCATTCAACTTTCGGTGGTCTTTCTGCTCTTTCCGTCTCTTTGCTCCTCTGTCCCTCCCTCACGCCGTCATGTCAACGGCCGCCTGTCGACTACGCCCCCATGTGCGTGCCAGACTTTAACCTGTCTGCCTAACCATCGCACGGGTATCTCACGCACGCCCCCTCCCTACTCCTTTATCCCCCAGACCCCTCTACGCAGAAACGTTGATACTTTAAGTTTTTTTAGTGTTGAGATTATGTTTGCCCTTGTCAATGCGCACGCACGCGGTCATCTGATCTCCTCGAAATGATCTGTCCTACTTTAGTTTCTTAGCCACGCATCATGACCATTTCGATTATTGCGCATTGATATACACTCGCATGTGTATACATTTTTGACATTAATTCCGACATCTTTTCCATACAGGTCAGGCAGGCGACGCACCGCATACGCTGCATATAATTCCTCTTGCTATGTAATGTCATTCGATGGCGTTCGGTGCACTCAAAACTCGGAGATCCCCCCCCCCCCCCCATTTATGAGCTGCTACACGTGGAGACAGCCTGCCTGAGTCGACCTCTCCAATTATTATCTAAGCTATCGCTTATTCCAGCATCTGGAATCTGATTCGTGGTGCGCAAAGTTATTTTCGTCCATTATCGCATAAAGTTCGGCGAACCTGTGACTAATGCTCCCTAGCAATGCCGTTCACCAACATAGGTTCATTAATCGTCCCCTGATGTCTAACTGCTGAAGGTTACTGTGCTGCTCTCACATTACCAAGCACCCAGGGACGCTGTGCTAAGCACAAAAGTCACCGCTCGGTAACCGTTTGGACTGTCAATCGAAACAGACCAGGAATAGACGGCGTCTACAGCACCGGTAATTGTAATGTTGGTCCTGCTCTGCGATAGATCAGGTTTGTTGTGGCATGCGCAGTCAAAACGAGCATTTAGTTTCCCTGTCCTTTTCTGCAACATACAGACTGGCACAATCTACCGTTACGCTTGCAACTGCACTTTTTCCATTCCTTTTCTAGTATTTACTTAGGGGTAACGAGAACGGTGATGATGCTCTCAATACGTCTGACCGGGGCGCATGTTAACATTCACTCCAGCTGATCCTCTGATTTATGAGGCGTCTGTTAATTTTTAGTGGTATTATATAGAAGGGATTTGTTGAACGAAATTGTCTGTCCGTCTTGATGTTTCTATATGCCGTTGAATTTATCAGCCTGATCCGTTTCATACTTCCAGCAACGACAATCTACTTTCAGCCTTTAACCGAAGGCGCATCATCAGTAGGCCATCGAAGCCTGTGCACTATTTGGTGCCGCAGTTCGTTTCGGAAGCGGGGGATGACTGTATCTATGACCTCACGCACCATGTGATCGGTCGATTGAGGGTAGGCAGGTGGGTAATTTAGACGAGAAAAGGAAGCTCTCCGAGACGTTCATCAGTGAAATCCTTGGAAGAGCAGCCAAAATGAGGAAGTCGTAACATCGCTTCCGGTTGCTTCAAAGCGGTTGTGGGATTTAAAACACAATCAGTCTTGCTGGACCGTGTCTCCGACGAGAACAACACTTCTATTGATAATGGGCGATGGACTTTCAACGAGAGGGTCTCTCCTTTAAGTGACGGCATCCTGTAAAGCATCATTTTATCCAGCCATACTATTATCTATTACCTATGGATGTTTGACGTAGGAAACATCCTTTCCCGCCCTAAACCCGCTCCCGCACATAGAACACCAGTTACTAGTTATTAATTGCATTCATGCGAGCAGGCTTCCCTCATGTCTAAAAGCAGTTGCTGAAGTCAGGGATACAGTTATTTATCAATAGAAATAATTTCACACCACATCCAGCTATCCCAGCTCATGTCGCCGCAACATTATCAAGCGAAATCATTCATTGCAAAACAAACATTTGTTCTTTTATACTTCAAAGTTAACAACGTCTCTTGTTGAAGTTTTGACATCATTTGGCATACTTTTTGACCAGGAACTGTGAGCGTTCCAGAGGTATCTACTTTAAGCAGAATAAAAGCACCTACAAAGGCAAGGGAAACTGAAATGCACAGCCCTGCCTTGTTAGCCGCCACCAGTCAGTCATACGCAACACTTGGGGCTTGGTATGGCGAGTCAAGTCCCCCTTGTCTTCGCTGATAAGCTCATTCTGCCTATGACGCTATACGGCTGTCGGCGGGGCCTCTAGGCACAACAGGACGAGTATGCCCTGGAACGCGATCGCTAAGCACCTCTACCCCTACTGTAGATGCCCTGTTTGTTTTCAATATGTTCATTGTTTCCTCGGGCGATTTTATGAAAGCATTCGGCATTATTTTCGTCTAACTACTAGCCTTTTTTTCTAAAACACACTCGGAACGTACATTCTGCCAGCTGATGTTCATAAAGCCACGAAAAACCGCCACAAAATCAGTTCACAATTAAGATGATGCCAAATTAGTCACCGTTCAGTCAGATATTTTCTGTCGGCTGTAGCTTACAGTCAGTACTTTGATTAGTTATTGCCATATCTTGTTAGCTCGGCTGGGTAGTCGCGTTCGAGGATGAAGTAGTGGGTGTGAAACGACTTTTCTAGCGTCCGTAGAGCTGGCGTTTTGCGTTCAGAGTTCACATTAGTTGCATAGGGCGGAGTGTGTGTTTATCAGATCACCGGTCCTCTGCCTAACCGTTATTAGCTATCAAAACTGCATGCGGCTGTGATTCACAAATCGAAGGAACTACCCTCTCCGGGAGTCCAGTTACTTTTTGTATGGGGACCCGTTTTTTAAGTGGATAACTACTGACGGGAGCTTTACGTCTAAAACATCCAAATGCAGAATATAGCATAAATTTTTTCCACTTAATATTTGTATTTTAAAAGTCAATGTGTACGCTGCTATGGATATCTTGCATTGATATAGAAAAGGCCTTACACCCAAAGCTTCTGCTCATGTGTCTCTTAAACGAAGTGTTTTTGTCCCTGTAGCGTCACTTTAGGACTGAATTCAGGGACCGCAAGACTATGCGGTGATTTCACTCCTAGCTTCCATCAAATATACACAATAGTTTGACCGTCGATTTCGATGATGTCAACCGGATGCTCCACCGAAGGGTGTAGCGGGACGTTGACTTGCGCGTGATTTGTTTAAAGTGATAGTAGACTTGTGCTGCATCTACCGCACTCTCTCCTCCTCCCCACCTATGTCCAGTGTCAAGACAGAGTCGAGAAGACCGGAGATGGGAGAGGATGCAGGTGGCTGGCGTGGCCGGGGCCCATAAGCGTGCCACAACACTCCCCCCCATTTTCGGCATTTGATATGGAAGTAAAACCCGAATAACGCCTGCCGTGCCCTGATGCGGCCCCAGTGTTGATCCAACGCATCTACCACGTGGCCCGTTTAGGGGGCACTCCATCAAATATAGATGCTTCCGAGCGAACGGCGTCAAATAGTTTAGAAGCACTATGTATGAGATTTTCATTTAAGGTTGAGAGAAGAAGCCCATGGGTGAATTCCATGTTTTCTTTTTTATCCCAGTCGGGTAGCTACTGCCTCTCCGCAGTAGCCTCTGTTACCGATTCGCCTTGACGATGTTTTGTCACGTGATATGATCCGATTAACCATCTGCGCACACCGAACCCGCACGAAACTGGTACAGATAAGCGAAAAACCCCTGGAATGCAGTAGGTATTCGCGTTGCGACACCCATGAAGCTTTAAAATGGCAGAAAATGAGCGTTTCAGTTAAGAAGGCACATAAAGCTGCATAAATTGGGATTAAATAAATGGAAGGCTGAAATAGCTTAGTTTTACCCGTAAATTATTGAAAAGCCAGTAAGTTACAATTTCGTACCTTTCGTTTAAGTAAATATAGCATTGTAGAATGAAGGCGGCTGTGTGCAAAGAAATACCAGTAGGAAAGTAATAACAATGCAAAATGCTGGTTTGTGTTCGGGAATATTCTCAGCCACTCGCATTACTGGCATCAGCAAAAAATAACTGCGTGAATAATGTAGTGCATCCGATTGATTCTACATTACTTGATCCTACATAGTGAGATCGTGAATTTTATTAAAAACAGGATAAGGAAACCACTTAGTTCCTAAAAGTGTTCTGGGAAAAAGCATGTCTTCTGAAGCCTGCCGCTGGAAGAAATTAGGCATTTTGGTTAAAGATAATCGCAAAATAAGCGCTTTTCAACTTATCTGCTTGGATATGCATGGGCACTCCAGTACATAATTGCTTCTTATGCTTCTCCCATAAAGTTCTTATCTTGGTACGCCTCTCCATAGTCGGATGGGGATGAGGGGGCAATCACTGGCAAACGAAACCAGATCGTGTTTTATCGAGGACTCTATGAGGCGCTTACTGCCGTCAGGGTGTTCCAGCCGTGAAGACATCAATCGGAATGAATTTAATAAGCACAATTTTTCCTGGTCTTGTTTGAAAAGTGATTAACCTTCCAGTAACGTTGGATTTTCGGAGAATACGCTCACTGCGTAGGAAGTAGTCTTTTTCAATTGCAACTGATATGTGTAATCAGAGGTTGTTTCATTCGCAATCAAGTTACTCCCTTTGAGTTAGTTTTCAGGTATATAGCATTGAAACCTACATGAGAGGCTTGCGTCTGAACTTAATTAAGACGATCGAGAAGAGTGAAGACAAGGTATATGACTGTAATTAGTTGTAAAAAAGCCAAGGTATGACGATTTGCATCGAGAAGATGAGAGTATTATGAACCAAATTCGATGAAAATAAGCGAAAGACTAGAAAAAAAAAGGAATCAAAAAATCGGGGGAGAAAATAATGGGTAGTAGGCTGCTATTCTTGGCAGTTTGCCTTGGAATCAGCGTTGTAGTTCAGGACATAACCACTGGTGTGACCTTTGCTAACTGAGGCTTTATTTGTGGTTTTACAGATTTTGGCGCAAACCTTAAACTACGGCAACAAGTGTCCAAACACTGCTTAACTTCCAAGGCTCGCCTATATATATCACGTTTGAAACATCTGCAGTACAAAACATTGGCCACGCTGGTAAACCGAACGATCTGGCGTTAAATTCAAACAATTGTATTTACATTTTGCTTATCCTGGAGTCAGGCAATCTATAGTAAACGATCAAGGGACTGCCATATCTGCGTAGAATGCACCATTCTTCAACCACTTACTTAGTGTGCTTGCAAAATTGTGCTATTATAACATCTTTTCGTACCTGGATAGGTACTGTAGGCGGTATGCATTCTCAAAATTTACCAGAGCCTAAACTAAACGTTTGCGGTACGGTTTTGTCAGCCATTAACGACACATGTGGCACAATTCCGTCAACGATTAATAACACATAACGGGGATTCTGCCTGCGAAGACTTTCGTTGGCGCGGAGCTTCTTCTGTGAGACAGTGCAAACAACTGAAAACTACGCTGCCCCATATACACATAAGGAAAGAGTCTATTGGAAAATAAACTTTTTTATAGGTATACTCTGATGACCCTCATGTAAACTAAGTCCCTACTGTCATGGCTTCTTCCTCTATGGCCTCCCAATCAGTTGGGATGCAAACCGCTGCCTTTTTTGTCTGCGTGAAATCCTCCTCCACTCTGTGTTCGAACCACGTGTTTGTGGCACGCGTAGACGGACTGGTTACTTTTTCAGCCACTGCACCCGATCTCGTCCCCAGCCTTCTTGACACTCTCTTAACATCTAGTCGAGGTGGGTGCGGGAGGAGTGTTTGTGGTTGCTGCTGTGCAAGCCTACTTTCACTATAAGCTAAGTTAAGCGCAAGTCACTTTCCCTGCGTCCAGCATTCGGTGGTGGAAACTGTGGCGGTAAGGAAGATCGAGCTGATACTTTTCAGCCGAATTAGTGTTACGTAAATCCTTCATGTTTCCTTCATTTTGAATCATAGTCTGCAACTAGGAGGGACAAGAAGGAAATTCTGGCTACATAAAGTAGATTTCCTACCTCATGAAATGTCAATTGGAATTCTGGAATGTGTTTTTAATTCGAAGAAATTGCTTACTTAGGGTTGCAAAATTGATTATCGTGTAGCCTAATCGTATGATATTTCAGTCACGTGAGGATACCGGCTTTAGCTAATCAAGTTGTATGAATGTTTCTCATTGATTTTCTTTGCCCTTATCAACTCAAATATATTTAATGGAAAAGATATACAAAATACTCTTTCCTGTACTCTTTGAGAAGCATATTACGCCTTTAAATTTTATACTCGAAGAAATGACATCTTTTAGTTAAAAAACTTTCTAAATTGCCGAATAATTTTGGAACCTACCGATCGCTACACGGGTATTCAAGGTCTCAAAACTACATACTGCGTACATTCTGTCTAAGGATTTTCCCGCATTTCTCTACGCTGTGAGGAAGAAGTCACATGAGTCACATAAGTTTCATTAAATGTTGCAAAGAATGTGGGTCATGTTGTATAATTCATAGGCGTACGAAGTTTGTACGATGTATTATGAACGAACATTTCTCGGTCTCAAAAATACGTCATAATACGAAATATTTTTAAAACCCAAAGGTATCTTTTATTCACGGAAAAGATTTGAAGAAGGGGTAATGTGCTACCAAACGAGTACAAGAAATAGTGCCCCCTAAACGGGCCGCGTGGTAGCTGCGCTAGATCCTGGGCCAAATCACAAAATGACAGGTATTATTATTATTTGGGATGAGGTTCCATAACAAATGCCGAACATAGGGGTGCGTGTGCCCAACATTGGGTACGCCTAGGTACAGGCTCATTCCACACCCCGCTTTCCCACTCCTCTGCGCCCGACCCCGCCTCCGGTCTTCTTGACTATGTTTTGACACCGGGCACAGGCGGGTAAGGGAAGCGAAAATGCGGTAGATGCAGTGCAAGTCTACTAGCACAGGAAACTAATTTGCGCACGAGACACCTTCCCTTCACAACCCTTCTGTGGAGTATACGGTGGCCATCGTCGGATTATGACCGTCGAACTGACGAGGTACAAGAAATAATACTTTTTGCATGTTTTCCATAACATATAACATAATAAATGTATATGGACGTAGAAAATTAATGATAAAATGGGTGCCACTTAGGTAGCTTTTCGTTACGGGTGATCAGAACTAGACTCGTTCAAAAGCCGGTATCCTCCCGCTACTGAAGTATCTTAAGATACAATCCTACTGGAGTAATTTGTTCCAATCGATAACACATTTCAGAAGTTCTGTTGACAGTTCATGAGATAGGAATTCTACTCTATTTAGACTAGCCTGCCGTCTTCAATGTATAGGGTTGGTCAGGTAGGTGACCACGGAAATATCACAAATTTCCATTTTCCAAAACAAAATAAAACTAGACAGCGCTCATCACAGTATCAAGGATAAATACGAAGTGCTTACCCTAGTAAATAATTGGTTGTAGTTCAATTTGACATTATCGCCTCTTTCATCGGAAGAATTTTGGGAAAATTCCCGTTTTTAGATTCAGGTAAATTCGAACGATGACGACGAGGAATACGATGATGATGGTGATGAGGAGGAGGAGGAGGAGGGGGATGAGGATGACATATTGCTTTCCGATATTTTGGTTGAGGCAGTACAGTGAAGACGCTGTGCATTGAAAAAATGATAGTCAGTATAATCAGGTAGTTGAGTGTGATCTGATCTTGAAAAGCAGTGGATGCAGGGTTGACACGGTATTTCTAGTAGACATTTAACTCCAGATTATAGGGAAGCACCAGGTCACTCGTATGACCGACAGTCGGCACCTTTGCATACAGAGAAGGGGTTTGCGTAACAGGGTTGTCGTCACTTTCGCGGCTTGCTGACAAATGTTGTCGTGGGTATGGAGTGGAATGCGTCAGGCTGAATAATAGACTGGATGATTACATGTAATGTGAGAGTATTGTTAACGGGTTCTTTCCAACCCTAGAACAGAACTCGTGTGATTGCAGTTCGCCTCTGAGCTGTTGTTCAGGGCCTTTGCAGGCAGTCACAGGCCGGCCAAAAATCAATAACCAACAACTATTTATGCACAATGACAGATGACACGTAAATTGTTATCAATTAGCCATAATAAAACCCCAAGGATTGCAGGCTCCGGGGATCAAACCCTGATGACTTATGTGTAGGGCATTTCCGGACAAAACGCTCCAGCCGTACGCTAATGAGTTCCATCGGCTATACAGCCTAGAGTCCTTGCAGGCGTTCACGCGGCTACGATCGACCGATCGATCGGTAGGAAGAGGTGTTAACGATGAGGACTAGAACAGCCACCTATGACTTATTTGCGCTTAGCAGCTGGCGGGGATTCCTGTGGTGGTTTAGTAGAATTCACTGATATTCCATCTGGATCGTGTCTGTCATACACTGACCACAGCTGGTGGCGTAAAACCGAGTGCCAAAACAATACTTGCACTTTAGAGGGCGAAACACTGTGGTTGAGAACCAACCATAAATCTATCTTTGCTGATTCACCGGGTGAGTGGCGTTGAGGGCGCAGTCTAATCAGAAGCTTGTTGTACGGCGTTTGGCGTGGCCATTTCGTGTGCATAGGATGAATCGTGTACTTTTCTCCAGGTCTGGCCTGTGATTATAATTTTAGAAGTTTTAGCAAAGAATTTTTGTGAATCATGGCCTACGGAACATATTCGCTTTTGACGTCCATCATCATGCTGGCAACAGGTGCCCACACTTTTTTGCCTTCTTCGTCTGTGTGATCAGGTCAGGCACCATTAATGTGACTTGACTGCCTGAAACCTTGCAGCTCGTTTAGTCTGTCTGCCTGACAGCAGTTGCAAAATCGACATTTTCTGGCTGATAGACAGGATAAGGCCGTTCCGCTGTTAGCTTTACGCCTCTCCCAAACAGGACCCGATCCCGAAAGGCAAAGCCACTGACGTATGTCCACTATCCTATTCATTGCAGATAGTTCAGTTTGTATTTCTGTTCCAAAGTGAACATGTCCCTCGAATTTCACGAATAAATATTAGTCCTTCCTCAACCATTTTTCGAAAAAGATATGTACAATAAGAATTATGTAATCTGAGATCGTTCAGTTTCTATTATTCTGGGATTGATGAGGTGAACAGATGTTGTTAAGAAGTGTAAGAATAAGAAGAAGAGAGGAAGAAGTAGAAGTCAAAGTAGGAGGAGGAGGAGGAGGAGGAGGAGGAGGAGGAGGAGGAGGAGGAGGAGGAGGAGGAGGAGGAGGAGGAGGGAGGAGGAGGAGGAGGAGGAGGAGGAGGAGGAGGAGGAGGAGGAGGAGGAGGAGGAGGAGGAGGAGGAGGAGGAGGAGGAGGAGGAGGAGGAGGAGGAGGGAGGAGGGGAGGAGGAGGAGGAGGAGGAGGAGGAGGAGGAGGAGGAGGCAGAAGAAGAAGAAGAAGAAGAAGAAGAAGAAGAAGAAGAAGAAGAAGAAGAAGAAGAAGAAGAAGAAGAAGAAGAAGAAGAAGAAGAAGTGGAACAATTAATGAGGTGCTGTTGCTGTTGATGATAGTACTGTTGGTGACGGTGGTTTGGGGAGGGCTGCAACTGCGGCGACGAAGACGATGATTATGATAATGATGATACTCTGGTTTGAGCAAGCCCAAGTGTTTCGACAGCAGCGTCTGATAAATTACATCGGGGTTTCTGACAACACCTTCGTTCGTGATGGCTCCACTCGGACACAGAAAACTGTAGCGTATAAAGCCAGCCGTACAGCTCCAATCTCCATCACCACATTTGCGTGCAATTCTATTTTGTGCGCTGTACGCTAGCACTCGTGTCTCATCGGTATGCTTATCGGTGAATATCCATAGTGCATTTCATTTCACAATTCGGCATACCAGAAGGAGCATACAGTTTCCCTGAAGACAGTGCAACTCAGGTCTCTTAAATTACATTTTTGTCATCTTTTGACAGCACGTGAGGAGCTGCTTCCTTCGACCTACCTCCACGCAGGTGTATGGCAACTACTGATTTACCAGGCTTATGTAAGCTTTGTGTACACGTGAACCAGCTGAGGCTTGTTGTATGCACTAAAGTGGCTGCCCAAATCTGCGATATGAGTTGGGAGTTTTTTTTGCAGTCACGGATATAAATACCCACATCAGAAGTAGGGCAGGCTACGAATTTATGGAAGCCTGGGCCTCCGAGAAGTGCTCAGTCAAGCGACCTATCGATGTGGCGCCGGCATACAGGGCCATACGCAGTCACCTCAAGACTAAAATTACTGCAATTTGATTGGCTCCTACCCCCTATAATTGTTGCTTTTTATTTTGCCCCTATTATCTCCGACAATGTATAGTTGTATAAGATTGAAAGATGCAAGTGATAAAGAAATGGTTTCGGCGATTGGACAGCCCTCTTATTCTTCTTCTTCTTCTTCCTTAATCAATATTTTTGTGGTTTAGATTTTTCCACGGATTCTTAACGTGTATTTGCTGATTTTTTTCCCGTCCGCATCTGTGCTTGGGCGTACTATCCGTCTGCATGCTTTTTATAGTCACATGTTGGATTTTTTTTCGGTAAAAAAACATCGATGCGCAGTTCTCGGCAGCAGACAGACGCAATTTTCCGCATTTTGCCAACTCATGTAATCAAAGTTCGACGTGTGTTGCAACAAAAGCCGC
The DNA here is from genome assembly GCA_017591395.1 of Schistocephalus solidus. NCBI lineage: Eukaryota > Metazoa > Platyhelminthes > Cestoda > Diphyllobothriidea > Diphyllobothriidae > Schistocephalus > Schistocephalus solidus. Next base: position 61,674 of record WEDG01010800.1, on the reverse strand, counting down.
TGGCAAGTTGCCATCAACTCATACAAAGAAAGCAATGCTGGGAACAACAGAACGGGCTGGCTTGCGATATTCGCATCGGAGAACTGCGTAATTTGAACATGCTTCACTTAGCGAGCTACCCTCAAGCCACATTGATACCCTCCAAAAGGAGCCAGGGGAGATAAATTCTTGAAGGAACCCCTTCGGATTTAGTGGAAAGGCTTGACCTTTCACAGTAATGCCCTGTACTATCACCCACGCACGTTATCGACCCGTGGAAGAGGCTTAACCCTTTACTACCTCACGGTGTGATCAGACACTAGGCTTGTTTTTACCGTTAGTGCAGAACAAAAAACCAGCACTGTCTGACACCGGTTTTGGTAGGGATTCCGAACAGGAACTGCCCGTAATATGGGTGGCTTTGCTAAAGTTGAGGGAAATTCAGGTAAGAGTTGAACTTAGGGTTAAGGGTGAGGTTAGTGGTAAGACTATGGTTGTCCTTAAGCGGTAGGGTTCGATTTATGGTTACGACAAGAGAATATTTACCCCTCTTGCGATATAATGCCTTTATTGCGGGGTCTATGGGGCGTTCCTAATCCTGTGTCCCACCGATGGGGGTCATATTTGTAATATATCTTGTTATGGGAGTGCATTAAATTAGCTGATTTTTGGCCAGCTCAAAACTATTGCCGTAGTTATGGGGAAATGAATAGATACACAGTGCCAGCTTTCCCAGCTTGTGCAACTAAACGTCAAAATAGGCCTGTTTCTCAGGAGGTGTTATCCTTCTTTAATTTCGACACGGAATATAGCAGAGGGGAAAACCGCGAACTCGTCTCTCGTGTTCTCCCTCGTTGGCTGGCTGAGTCCTGACAGTTCACAATCACGTATTTTCTCGAATGAATGCAAAGGTTCGAGTCCCAGGAGATTTTATGAGCAAAGAAGTCTGTTAAAGCACCGAACAGTTGGTTTATTATTCTGAGCTTCAAACTCCTGCAGGTGTCCATCGTATAGATAGCTGCAGTACCAAAATGGCGACACTTTGTTTTGGGAGGGGACAAACAAATCAATGAATACTGACGCAAGTCTGAAAGTGACTGCGTAGGACTCTGTACGCCGGCACCAAATCGATAAATCAATTGATTGGGTTCCTTTCCGTGGAACAGGTCTCAATCAATTCCCAAATCGTCTTGTTTCCGTGCCTGAACTGTCAGACTGAACGCATACAGGAAAATAGGCTGGCTGTGCGAAGGCGCAACGAACTATCGCAAGTTGCTGCACACACCAATTAGACGGGCCACGAGTTAAACTTCACAGCCGTCAAGATAATCACCCACGCCAGAAACAAGACGAGCCGAGAATTGATTGAAACCTGGCCTAGGGATGGGAATGTAATTGATTGATGTATCGATTTGGCGCCAGCGTACAGAGCCCTTCGCAGTTACCACCAGACTTGCGTGAGTGATCATTGATTGGTTTGTACGCTCCAAAAGTGTCACCATTTTGGTACTGCTGCTACCTTAGCTTAGAATAATAAATAAACTCTTCTGGTACTCGAACAGACCTCTTTTGCTCTAATATTTTCCGTCTTATAGAACTTCCACACTTATCTACTGATTACAGTTGCATGACCGTCTCAATGTGAGCGTTAAATGAGAAAATGCACCCTCTTCCACACGCATACACGCCAATTTAATGCATGATATCTTTGAATTGCTAACAGCACCAGGTCTTGTCTAGTACACTGAGTGGAACTAACGGTAGCGCACTACCAATGGGCTGCGAGCTCAGACACCGCCGTTTAAAGACGAAGCACGGACTTTTGTTCGCCGGATGACTTAGCTCATATGCATCTATGGCTCGCTCCAGTCGCTCACTCACTTAGGCACTCGCTATTAGCCGAATGCTATCCAGCCGTCTTCAAGTCTCCGCCTTTTACTTGGGGAACATGTTAGTTCAGAGAATATCCTAGCAAGGCAGTCCCTAGAGGCCTCCAGTAAAAACATTTTCTGCGAAGTACAATTTTCATGTATATCTGTATTTTAGTAAATGAAACCCTGGTATTTGAATAAAAGAGGGGCAAACGTTCTGGTCACAGGTTGAGAAGAGTAGGAGATTACAAAAAATCGACAGAAGCAAAGGAACGAAAGCATCGCTTACATTGCTCCGGGAATTTTGAAACAACTCGGGATGAATAAAAGACCTCACCATGGAGGTACAAATATATATATATATATATATATATACCTTACTCGTTTTCTCAGGTGCAGCAGACAAGATTCCTCGAAAGCGGAGTTTCGCAATTACTGATTGGAATAGTCAGCAACGCTGAATTCATATTCGGCAAGGAAGGGTTATTTAAGCCTTTTAAGCCATCACTAACCTCAAGATCGTGTAAAACGGGAATGTTGGAAATAGGGATTGTACCGGTTGGGCCCCAATGCGGACAATCAGCAAAATGTTTGCAAAAAAATCATAAAGATCAATAAAAAAATTTCAAAATAAATCGTCTAGACCTTTGTACAGCAAAACAGTAGGGTTTGATAATAAGCAAATTAACAAAGAGCAATACTCAATAAATGAAAGTTATGTGACTATGAAACATCAAAAATGAAACAATTTTGCACATTTTGTTATATTAATGTAGTAGTTAACACATAGTCGGTTACATCCCGTAGCTATGAAATAATAAACCAAATCAGACCGTCTAGTAGGTAGCTACGTTTATTAAGCCCAGAAGGCTATCATTACCACACATTCTAATTCATTTTATTTTTCAGAAAAAGAACTCTTCAGTTTACGTTTTGAAGGATTTGACTACCGAAAAATGACTGCTTTCAAAGACCGGCTCCTCAAATTTAACGCATTTCAGTATCTAAATGAATGACTTGAATGTCAGTTTTTGCAAGCATATAATACGAACTAACTTGTCATTTGGACCATGACACTATTAACTAACATTTCGAACCCACATTGAGAAAAAATCGTGTCATAGGATGAGTTAGTGTGTGGCCAGCGATAAGGAAATTTATATAGGATTTTGCATCAGATTTTTACTAGCGATTCGCCCCAGGAAAATTTGAACCTTTGCATTTTGGTTCACCAACCAGGTTTCATAGAAAAAAGTCACTGCTTACTGACGCCACACACGTGCAACGGAAGCTGGCAGTGTTGATCCAGGACTCAAATGACCAGCTTTTCAAGATTCAAGACTCAGATCTTCCGACCTCAAGCTGAGGCTGAAGGGGTTAGGCGTACCCGAAGTGGTCCTTCAAGTCTAGTCAACAACATGTCTTCATGGTTTCCTGAGTTCGACAATGATGTATCCTAACGTATATAAACTTGGTCTCTGATTCTAACGACATAAAAGCCGCATATTCGCCTCGAACCATTCATCGTCACCCACTGGATAGTAGGCAGTCCTTCAACCGGGAGGAGAGTAAGGCAGTTTCATATTACCCAGCTGTTATCCCGTACCCAAACAATGAGGGCATTGAGTGACGTGTATGGAGTTTGGGTAGAAGAGATGGGTTCCAAGTCTTAAAAAGAAAATCAATAGCTTATTTGTTCTGAGCGGATATGCACAGCAAAATCGTTGACCTGTCCATTCTAAGCAACGGTCCTTTAAAATCGTTTTTTTGCATTTTAAAACAAAAGAGGCTTAGTAACAGAAAACTGCACTCGTCAGTGCTCCTCAGCTAGTTGGACATGTTACTACCCTTTTCTGGACCATTTGAATGGTAATTCCGCTAGCCGTTTAGTCACTCTGGAGTGGCGTGCACCAATCCATTCTTATTGCAGGGTATAAATTTCTGCCAGGCATTGTAAATGAAAGGTTAGAGATATATTCCCGACTTTCAGGCGCAAGGCAACGTCTCCAACGCAAGGTCTTAATGTAATACAAACTCAAAGTGTACGTGCTGGACATCGGTGACACCCTCGAATGGGGCATTATTGGGGTATGCACAAAACAGCAGGTTCCACTGCTTGCAGCAACGCATTTCAAGAAAGGGAAGACCAGCCCTACTGTCTCGAAAGTCCTCGTTTTCACAAGCCCATCGGCCTATAGATGCTAAATTTGGCCAGAAAAGGGGCTGCAGTAACCACCGCCCGCAAAGCAACCAAAGTTGCGTAAATGTGCTCTAACGATAACGAGAAACGCACTTTAGCAGACCAATTGCCAAAAATGACCACCGTCAACGGAAACCCAAGAATAACCCTTCGGTGGAGAGCATTCCACCTATTAAAGTGATGAGACCAATCAGCCGAGGTCATGACGAAGGATACTGTGCGCACAATCCACCTCGAACATGGACATAAATTCTTCCTACCAATCAAGATAGGTGGATGCATACAGACCAGACTCGACACGTTGCTTAGAAAAGGCTATTTTTAGGAAGGAAAAATCATGCGTACTCCAAGAACTCAATTTCAGATGCAAAAAATCTAAATACTTTGGGAGAAACAATCTAAAAACTATAGTCTCGGATACAAACAAAGCATCTTTCTGTACACGAAGGCCGACACTACCCGAACCTGACAAAACACGCCGTCCAAATGCAACGTGGCTTCAAACTAATTATCCAGCCAAGCTTTAAATTTAGTTGTCTCTGAATACGTGCCTCTACATCAATCGTGTTATACCACTCTGTAGCTCGTCAGGCGAATTTTTGGACGGTGCGAATGGTAAGGACTCAATCGAAATTTCATCAGGCGATATGCCTTGTTCAGGAAATGGTAACTAAAAACAAAGTTGCCCAAGACCGCACTAACAAAATGTAAGCTCTAACAGCCATGAGTGATTGTGAGGGGCGGCCCGGCATATGGAACATCAGACAGGCTGGATGGCTGTATGCGTTCCGAATTCCCTGCATGGCCTTCCACAGTCAGAATAAATGGGCTGGAAATCCGGTCCGAAATAAAGTGCCTCACAGACACGGCAGTTCGACCGTCATTCCCGACGATGTCTGCTGTCGGCCCAACAGCGGTTTGGGCGCACGGGCGGTGCGTTGAACATGAATTAGGTGATACTAGAGGTGCACGCATCTTCCGCCGTTTCTTCTCCCTCGCTCAACTGAGCCTGATGTTAATACACAGGTAAGAAGACCAGAGATGGGATCGGGTGAACATGGCTTGTGTGAGCCTGCACCTAGTCGTGCGATCACATTCCGTGTTTGGCAGTTATGGTGGGTAAACCCTCTCCTCCAATAATGCCTGTCATGCTCTTATCTGGAGTCCGTTCTGATCCAGCACATCCCATCGAGGCCGGTTGTAGGAACACGACACGAAAGTTCGACCATCGTAGTCCGCCGATATCCACTCTGTGCTCCAAAGCTTGGTAATGCAGATGCGGCGACTTGCGCGTGGACTAGTTTTAAGTGATAGTGGACTTGCGCTGCAGCTACCGCGCTCTCTCTCTCTCTCTCTTCCCTCTTTCGTCTAAACCCGGTGTCAAGACAGAGTCAAGAAGACCGAAGTTGGTGTCGCGCGCTCCTAACCATGCCACCACACCTGAATCAGATCCTACGGAGTGGGAGCGCCATAAAAGGGTAAGAGTGCAGGTGCGGCGTGAGCCTGCATCTACACGTACCACCACGCCACCCCCACATGTTCCGTATTTTTTATTGGAGTGCAACCCGAAGAAAGCCTGCCGGGCCCTGGTCTTGCCCTCTTGTTGGTTTCGGTGCATATTCCACGCGGTCTATTTGGCGGGCACACGTTATAAGTTGAGTTTTGCGTCGGGCATACCTGCAGCTCAATTAAACAGCCGATTTCGCATGTTGAGACTTCAAGTGAAAAAAATATACTTTTCCTGGTCATCGCCCCCTTCTCCTATTCAATATGTTGACTGGGCATCGAACCTTCATAATAATCAATATTTTAAACTGTTCGCGTTTCCATAACCACTGTGTATTTTAACACTGAAGGCAGGGACTTCGCAAAGCACTAGGCCTCGCTAAATCCCCAATTTGCATATTCCTTGCTAACTCCGAACGCGTGAATGCTTCATTTTTGCAGAGGACCTTATGTGGTCATTTAAGCTACCCAACTTCGGGCTGACCGACTGACAGCACAACTTTCCGCCGGCCGCACACTCGTACGATGCAATTCTCCCACGCTGTACTTATGCAGCCTTGTGTTTTTTAACCACACACCAATGCGTGACCATCTTCGATTTATTGTCGATTCCCTATCTCGTGGAATGTCAACCGAAATTCCGAAATGTGTTTTCGATTTAAACAACTAACTTACTTAGGGTTGCCGTATTGATTATTGTTCAGCTTAATCCCAGGATATTTTAGCCATAGTAGAATGATGGCTTTTGAAGGAACTTTTTCTGAACACACGCAAAAAGTATACTCGGTAAAAAATGACATCTCAAATAATATGCGATTTTCTCATTGGTGTCCAATGCTCTTATAAGTCAAAATATATTTTCTAGAAAACTTCACAAAATATTCTTTCTTTTACTCATTTGATAGCAATTTACATCCTCTTCATATGTTAAACTTGAAGAAATGGTACCGTTCGGTTTTTGAAAAGTTTCTAAACTGCTGACTAATTGGGAATCTTATCCGAAATTACATTTACTTTCAAGGTTTCCAAACTACATGCTATATACATGTTTGGTAAGTAAAAATTTCTATTATTATTACTATCAGTACTATTATTACTAGTACCATTATTATTCTATTATTATTAAGACAGGATTAAGAAGGGATCCCAGAGTTCTCATAAAATTTTGTAAAAGATTTGGATCCGCTTGTATAAAATGTGGGCAACATTAATGAATGGACGGATGCGATGTATTATTGATGAGCATTTAAAGGTTTTTACACATTTCATAATTTTAAACTTTTTAATACCGAAGGATACCTTTCTTTAAGTACAAAATTTGAGGAATATGCAATTGTTATCAAAAGAGTATAAAAACGAATATTTTTGTGTGTGTTCTCTGTAAAATATATTTGAACTAATAGGAGTGTCTGAAATCAAGCAGAGAACTGCATAATACGTAAGTATCCATTTTTAACACAGTATTCTTTCTGTGGGTGGTCAGAACGAAGCTCTTTCAAAAGCCAGGATCCTACCGCGGCCAAAATATCTTGGGATTAGGCTGAAAAATAATCAATACGACAACCCTAATTAAGTAATTTTTCTGAATCGAAAACACAATTCATGAAATAGGAAATCTATTGTGGTACCCAGGAATTTATTTTACCAAACTTTTGGAATATTGACGGCTGTAATTGAGGTTAATCGTAGATGAGAACATCGAAACAAGCACCCCGGGTTACCTAGTTACACTCTGAGTGGGATATTTACTTGATAAATTTATGCTTTGCTTCTGGTTAATTTGCCTCATGTGGTGAATAGTGTGCCTCCTTGCTGGCTTTTAGAGCCCTCCTCGCTCACCAATTTACTCGTGGGAAAAACACGTTTTTCACACGGCAGAGAGAGAGAGAGAGAGAGAGCAAGACAGCCTTGCAAGCAAATGAGCGCTAAAGAAAACGTGAACAAGTTCCTAAAGAAACAGTCGTGGATTTTTGAAGTAACTAAAAATACTTCACTGGGGAATGACACGCATCAAGTTATAAAATGTGTTCAATTGGTTGAACTATTTGGCAAAATGAAATGAGCCTTGATGGCAGTCCTTAGCTTGTCTTTGCAGGAATCATTCAGTCTGTTTGCCTGAGTACTGTTTGATCAGTTGCAATACATTCGACCCACTGACAGTTCAGGCTTCAATTAAGAGAGATCACGTGAAAAGCTACTTTTAGATTCGTTATCTTTCCACCGCAAGCAAAAATCAAAGGGCAAAGCGAATTTATTTGATTGTGCTGCAGCGTTCTTGAATTTGCTTAACCAAATCAGTGTTAAATATGGCAGTTAGCAAACACTTAACTAAACACACCTGGGGTTGGTGTTCAGTATGCGATGAAACGTAGTGAAATTGCGTTATGTGATAATATTTTAAGGTCAGTGATGTTTTGATTTCATGTTTTGGCAGGGTCAGGTCAACGACTGACGGATGTTAGGACAGCATGGTCAGATTCTGTTGCCGCATTTGATATCGATTACAGCACAATATTGTTCAATATCTTCCACTCCCGGCCAGCCTGAGTCACCAGAAAAATACTGAAAGGTGTTGAAAATTTTAACTGCTCATCTGCACTTCAGAGTCAGAGAGACTTTAGGAACCGTAAATCGATAGCTCCGATCAGCTGACGCCACCTTGAACCTGACGTCCAAAAAACCAAGCCAACTGACCTGAGAAGCTCACGAGCGGCCGGATTGTGCGTGATGCACTGAGGACGCCTTCTTTATCCTCCGTTTCAGAAAACTGAGAAAATCTGAGACTCTTTGCACTGAGCAGCGAACCGTACACTGACTGGACACTACTATATATGTCATTGCACCCACTCGCGTACTTAATGTTTTCTCGGTGTAGATTTTCTATTAAAACAAAGTGGACACTCGGAAAAAGAAAGTGATCTGGGGTTTCTCAAGCCGAACTTATTATATTCAAAATTAACGCGGGACCCTACTATCCTAGTCTTTCTGGTATTTTTCACAAATGGAAAATGACCTATGATACGCTTCATGCAACATACAGAAGGTCAATAGGTCATGAACGAGTAGCTGAAATTGGTTTCCACTAAATTGTACTATTGAAGGTGTTGCGCTACTGAATGGTAAGAGGTGTAATCACAGTGTATTCCATATACGCCAGGATGATAGCTTCTGAATGCCCATCAGTTCGACCACCTGCGAAACGCACAATATGTAGGTACGCATTTAGTCCATTAATTATCGACATCTGATGGTCGAATGGGCTGCGTAATGAACGCAATTTGTAATGGGATCCATGCACAAAGCAGAAACGCATAACTCAATGGGTTTCAGGACACACACGCACACCAGTAATAGTCACCTCATCTTCTACAGCTGGCCGTGGTTACAGCCAGGCGTATTCTAAGCGAAGGTTTCCGAAGTTGAATAGAGGTCAATTCGGTAATTGCAACGTATTCTTGAGGAGAAAAATCTCAGTAGACAGTGTAGCAGGAGGGGATCTTATTTTGACCGGGGTAAACCAAAACTGCATGTCGAAGTAGGAGCAACTCATGAAGATTCGTAAGCAGTAAGCTACCCATAACGGATAGCAAACAAAGAACTGTTAGGCTCTCAATAATTTCACAAGCCCTGTCAGAGGAACAGGCTGGTAGATTAAAGGACCGGTCTTCAAAATAGGATGAAACCCAAATGCGGATGAGAGAGAAAAAAAGTAAGTGATAGAAAGCCGGCGTTGTCAATGCTGACATAATCGCCTGACAAAAGAAGCAATACGAAGGTATTTTGGCACTAAAATCCAAAAAGGTGTGTCAAACCTATGATCGAATTCGCAAATTGTTTTGGAAAGCGGACATTGCAGAGGAGACATGGACAGATTAGATGCCAATACTCAACATATATTTTCATCGTATTTACATGTTATTGACAAATGCTTGAAAATGAAGGGAACATGATGAATTAGCAGTTGCTGAAGTCCTTTTCGACAGCATCCTCATAATAGGTTCAGCGTTCTCCTACCAAGTGTCTAGAGAACTGCTCACGTATTCCACCAACAGAGACTTCAGTACTCACTGAATGCTTCTACGGCTTTGTAGGACTACTGTGCAATGACCATACGCGTGTTTAAGAGCCTACATAGACCTGCAGCCCTAAAGACAAAAACGAAATGCCTATCCATCCAAACTGGTGAGAATCACACGCATTTGGCTAAAATAATATTAAAAACTTTCCAACTAATTTATTATTCAGCCCTGTTCTGGTTGGGTTACTTGCCGACAAGCCATTCAGTTGCTTTGCCAATGATTTTGATGTGGCAAGTAGCAAAAGCGAGGGATTCGGCTCATCACAGGGTTGCCAGCATTCCGCACCTATGTTTTCTTATGCGAGTACTCAGGTTAAGCTTTACTCTAATTTTGTCCGGCATTCGCATGTAAAAGTGGGTACACCATTTGGAAGAAGTCTCTTTAGACTTGGCTTGACAGTTATATGATGCAGCAGCAGAAAATCGATGAAAAACCTTCCTCCGCTTCTACAAGTAAACTCCGTGTAAAACGACCTGACTCACAGCCTTTTCAAAAAAGCTGCATGAAGCAGAAATTATGGACGAAACTAGTAGCACTACTCTACAATCCACTCCAATGCCTTGAAATGCGAAGTATTCGCTCCAGGTTCACAAATCACTAATGCTATGGAGGAGCCGTTAACAGAGGGAAGCTAATATGGAGTGGCGGATCCTCCTTTTGGTACGAGGGAAAAAGCGTTTTAGAAGATTCTCTTAAGCTCATCCACAATTCGGTGGTGAAAGCAGGTGCCCTGAGTATACGAACCGAAGGTATAAGATTGCTGGTTTCACCCAATGATATGTCGTAGGTACAGATCGCAATATTAGATTGTTGGCCGATCAGACAAAAATGCAGAGAACATTATCGGCTTCACCCTCATTTTTTGTAAACCTTAAGCTTATAGAGCATATGTGATTCCACGACAAACCATACTGACAGCATGGTTAAAAATCTAAACGGGTGTTTCCCTGCTATTCTGCCACTGTATGAAAACGTTTAATTCCGACTACTTTACGCCAAGCATGCGAGTAATTTTTGAGGAAATTAAAAAAATTGCAATTTCAAAAATGTAGTGCCTACTAGAAAGCACACGGGGACTGCTGGGTAACCGATTGATGAGCCAAAACCCACGCCACTTAATCATGCAGTCACCACGGATTGGCCAAACTGGCATTCCGCGGGCTTTCAGCTAAAAGCTATGTCGTGTATCGCTAATATCAAACGGTTATCCCACTCTGTTTGATGGACTTCGGTCTATATATTCATATTGATTTCCGGTCTATCCCTATAAATCTTAGGTCAGACTTATTTACTCCAAAGTAGCGATTAATTTCTGAAGATAATAAACAGCAGCAAGGTGTGATTCCAAGCGGAAGACTGAAGAGGTCTTTCCTGTTGCACGAGGTTGTGTTTGTAAGAAGGAAATATTTGTCTAGAATCTCCACGAAAATCTACCTGGGAAACTGAATGAGTCATTGTAGGAAGACGGGTCTGTGACGTATCTAAAAATTATATTAGCCTCAAAGAATACTGGATTGGCCTCCTCGTCTCGCCCGCCTTATTCAGCCAGTCATATCCCAATCAACACCGAGATGACTCGCGGCTTGAACAGCCCGCCGATCAGAATGGCTCGAAAAAACACGGACAATAGCAGATGGGACTTCATCCTCTGTCTTGGTAGTGGAGATTTTCTTCCAAGGTTTCAATTTCCAAAAACTTCCGATGTGATGGTGCTTGTAGCTGCCTGATGACGACGGATAGGTCAGGAGTGGTCATTTCAGTCTACCTTCCCTATACCACCAACATTTCAGGCCCGTCTGGACTTTGTATGCTGGTCCTGTGAGGTCTCAAGCCTTTACGCCAGACGTTCAGCACCCTTCGAGGTGCCGAGCAGAAGTCATTTCAGCTGAGATCTGGAATAGGCAAATACACTTCAAACAGAATTCTGCCTTACTATCCAGATTTCAGGACGAAAATGGTCGTTTACATCTTGCCTTGTTCATCGGGTCAGACAGCTAAGCTTCAAAGGAATATGAACGTAGCATTCCTTACTGTCATTTCAACGGTGGCATTATCATCACTCAATATATTACTTAGTCCTCCTCCAAACGCAGATAGTAGCGGGGGAAGGTGCACACCCATTTTGTGAGAGCTTGTACCTAGGAGTGCGTACTCCCAGATTTTCTCTTGCCGTTTCTGCACGGCAATTGTACGCTATGAAGCTCCTGAATTTCGCCAAGCGCGATTATATGAACTTCGTAGGAAGTCTGTGGGAGGGGCGTACTGCTTCATGTTTAGTCCAATCTTTCGTGTGAGCAATGGAATCAGACTCCGTTAGATTTATTGGAGCAACCACGTAGCGTCTATTAATGTTAATTTATCAGCACGGTCATCGGTAGGGATTGTGGTAAGGACCTAAACAGGACATTCGGACAGTAACCATATGCAATGCTCGTGGCTTGATGCCAAATATAGTTAAAGTAGGGTTAGGTTCTAGGTTAGGGTTAGATTTACGGTCACGTTTAAGGTTAGGGTTACTGTTAACTGTTATGAGAGGGTTTAGGTTGACTTTAGGCTTAAGATTAATGCCTATGGTTTAGGTTTATGTTAGGGCTACCGTAAGGTTAGAAAATAGAAATATTTACAATTCTTGGAATTATGCAGAGATCCACCTTTATCAATAGGGCTGAACTCCTTTATTCCTGTGTTCTGGTTAGGGGGGCATATAAATAATCGTTACTGACATTCCTTATACACTCTTTCCTTACCCCCCTGGCAATACATACCAATAGGAAGGTCAATTGTGCGAGTTACCTTGCGCTAAATACGAGGAAAATCAGCGTTTGGTTCCGGGTTAAGATCAAGGTTACGTTTAGGATTAGGGTTAGTGCTGGGATTAGGACACGAGAATATGTAACCTTAGCGAACGGCCACCTGTATTTTGCTGAGAGGCTTCCTATTATAAAACAATGCTTAAAAGGGTAGCATATAAGCTATTCTGACCCACTTAGCAATTCGCCTTTTTTACTACTAGTTTAGTTCCTAGCTAATGTTGGAGAAGTCGGTGACCGACCCAACTTCTCCAGCAAGCCACACTCGGAAGCAGAAACTGGCTGGGCAGCTTAACCAATGCATTATCGCTACATTCTGACCCGGCCAATTCCAGCCTCGTTTTGCAAGTGTCGGAACTAAGTAACGATACTGGCCGTGACGGATGGTTGGCAGCAGTTTCGTTCGTCTGCAGATCTGACTCATCCAACGTTTATTTGTCAAGTCTCATTCCTGCCCGATCAACCTGACATTTGGAACGCCACAGCTGACTTAGTTCGCCCCCTCTCCCGCTTTTTTAGGTGACAGTGCAAAATATCAGACGATCCTAAACTGGTTGCGAAGTGATTCATCACTCCTCTCACTGCAGCAGGCAGCATCCTCGTGCTGCTTAGGCTTTATACTAACAGGAACAAACAATTATCCGGAGCCTCGATCTTTTTTTCTCAGCAATACCTGTTCTGCCAGGTGGTCAGAATGAAGTCGTAAACAGCTCTTGGCTGCCCCCTGGTTGCATATACCTGAAATGTCTCGCCTCGGTTGGCAGGGCATAGAGTGTTTCTGGCGCAGAAAATGTGCACAATGTTGCACAGCTGAGGAAAATGTCATCGCGACGAACCACCTCTGAGTACCTGGGAGTTGGGAGAAAAGCCAAAATATTCTTCACGGTACTTAGACAGTTTGTATAAAGTCAACTTCGGTCTTTTTCGGCCTAATGAAACCCTTCTAAACAAAAACAGAGCTGAAGTGTATGTTCAGGATTTTTAGAAACCTCGGGTCGGATGAATAAGCTAAGGTAAAGCTGTGGCGGTATTTAGAGCATGTCACTCAGTAAACAATTCATTCTGAACTTGGTACTGCTTGCACATTCAAAACTTAACTATTGTAATGTCAGTCGGTTTTTAATAGTGACGTTAACAGTGTGCTTGGTAGTTTGATGATTTTGCATATTTAAAGTCATATGTTGCGTAGTGCAGGATTGATCTGCTTATTGTTTTGCAAGAGTGATTTGAAGTTATTCCTGTGTTCTTTTCAGAATCCTGTGACATATGTAAAACAGCCAAAGAAGTATGATGTGTTTTTCTCATGTAATGTTAAATTAGGATAAAATTTTGCTGAGGCCACTATAAACCTTAATTGGGTATCCGAAGAAGGGACTGCTTAGGAAATGGAAACAAGCCCAGAAATATCCAAGGTCAAACCGCAGGCCATTAAGATCTGGATTTGAGCATGTCTGGCTGATGATGGCCAATATGCCAGAAATGGTACACCAGGTTCCATTTGCTTTTTCAATACTCATTCCGCGCATGTATATTACTGGTCGTTATGCGACCGTCTATTATGGCTCCAAGGCACAACGGGACAAATATTCCCGTAACCTATCGTTGAACGTACTCCCCACGGCTGTGATTGCAACCGACAAGAGAACATACCCGTGGCTCAATGGTTGAGCGTTGGACGTGATAACGCTGAATGACAAAGGAACCCGATGTTTGAATCCCGATTCCTGCAAAGCTGGGTTTGAGTATGGCTGACTGTCGACCACGAATAATCCAGCAACGGCCGTCCGAGTAAGCCTTATTCCTTCCTTGCCTGTATTACTAATCGCTATGTGAGAACTCTAGATTGGACACTAAGGCGCGATGGGTTGGGCACGTCCAATAACCAACTAGATTAGCGTCTCTCTTTTACGAAATAAAGTTGTCTTTTTGAATGAAAGTTTATTTAGCCTTCTACCCGAAAAAGACACTTGAGTCTCTTACAAAATACTTAAAAGTTTGTCGATGGAAGCAAAAAGATGAGATTCGGGCAACAGTTCCGAGAAACATGGAAACGCTGGATGAAGACGTTTAGTTTCCTACCTTTTTGCATACTCACTGTAACTCAGCATCAGAGATTCTGGTTGAATACTACTGAAAGAAAACAAAAAATACATAGAAACCACAGGAGCATCAAAAGACCTGTGTGGTTTATGCTCAAGGGGATAATGCATTACTGTGAAGCAGTCGAATCCCGATAAAATTGCCAATAATTCCAATGTATGTGCTAAGATATGTCATCAGGTAACAGAGGCAGGATAGCTTTGCTACATGACAACTTTCAGCCCAATTCATCATAAGCCACCATGAAAAACGTATCAGAGTTCGACTGTGAAGATCAGTTTGTGGGGCGCTCATCGATCGCGTTACGGGTATGCTTGTCCCGTTGTGTCCTGCGGTTCCCTCTCTTGATCCCCACCAGCAGCTGCAAAGTAGCTACTTGTATAGGCAGAATAGCATTACCGATAAAGAAAAGACAGACTAGGATGGTCATTTCTGGTTTATTAGCCGTCATCAGCAAGCCTCACCAAATCAAGGTCGTGCAACCCCTGAGGCTCGAACCCGCGATCTGGCAATTAGAAGTCCAAGTCATTAACCATTTTTACTTTACCCCATTCGCAACCGGTAGGACAACGGGCCTGTTGTTCAATACTTAGGGCGTTGGACTTCTAACTAAGGCATCACAGGCTCAAGCCTCGGGTGCTGCAACACCTTGAGTTGGGTATGGCTGGCTGATGACGTCTAATAAGCCAGAAGTGGTCAATCCCGTCTCCCTCGTCTTAGTCGGTAGTGTACTTCTGACTACGAAAACCTTCGTGTGCCCCCGACCTTTCACCAGCGGAGAAGCGTCTTGCCGCTTATAAACCAACTAAACGCGTGGTGCAGTTTATTAGTCCCAGAACTGAATGAGTCCCCAGAAATTGACATTTTCGCTGAGAATTCCGTTGGGAGCAAAGTGCGCTCTAGCTTAAAAACCCTCCGTTCCTTCTGAACCATCTACTAGACAGTTGAACCTGGTGCCGTCACAATCAGCCCAGCTAAGGGTATCGAGAAAAAGGAGCGGCTTCAGTAAATAATTATTCACTGCTCAGGCTTGGTGATTCCACTGGCACGACCAGGTCACGTCCGCTCCTTTGAGACGGTTGACTCAGAGTAAGGCCATCCATGCACAGTCTTGCCGATCACCACTATGGTGGTGACCCCCTCCTCGCCCCCCCAGCACCGCCAGTCCGGTGGCGAACTCGGCGCGGAAAAGCCGAGAGCGCGGCGGTGGTGTACGAGTAGGTGCATATTCCAGCGGCGTTAATGACACGTGACCTGACGTTTATTTGGCTCCTAAAATGGTAATCAGAACATGGCAAAATCGGCGAGATGATATCGGTGCTAATGTTTTTTTCTTTTAAAGGATGAAGAATAGGGCAATTTGAGTTTTTTCAAGGTATACGTTTAGCTAGCAGTAGCACTGAGGACTAGAGAGAGAGAGAGGGTCATTCGGAAAACTCGTTTCAGCGAACTATTTTCCTTTTGGTGCTTGACACTTCTTCGAATTTTGAACAAGAACTGCCTTCGGAATGTGTAGCTGCCCACAGATTCGTAAAAGTTTTGCCTAGGTTTCTACCATGATGAGGAATTGCTGAGAGAACATGACATGGCTGCTCAGTAGGGGCACACATGCAGAACAGGCACTTCAAGTTGAAGAGGATTTGGCCGTCATTTTCCTTCTTATTATTATTGTCAATACTAATATAAGTATGAAAAACCCACAAGTTTCGATTGCTGGTCTAAATTTTCTGGAAAAAAATTCCGTATAAGCAACCACAGGTTTGCGGCACCACCTGAGACTCGATACATTATTCCTCCTAGGCGGAGTTGGCCGCAAATATGCCCAGTTTTTTTACAGTATGTTTTATTACCCAAGGCGCCATTTAGAGAGGAAATTGAAATGAAAAAAATTGCAGGCGAGAGAGCGAAAAAAGCACATTACGGAAAACACCCGCCTATAGGGGCCTAGCAAGTCAGGTTAACTGCCATATAATCGACCGCGAATGCAGTAGGACGTGAATTGCAAAAGGTTGGAAAATGAGACAGTAATGATTACGGTCGCTCCACCTGCCGGTACGAAACTTTGCCCTCACAACCTCACCAACTTGTTAATATCTTCACACTTTCACTACTTTTTAATCCGGGCTGCATTTTCAATGATAGTAGTTGTGTCTACTAAAAAGAGCAAAGAACGCTGGTTGTGATATTAACGACACAAGGAAGCTACTTGCTGCCGTAAAATTGGTGAGGAATCAATTCACGATTATTCGGGGGTCGTCTGCTATTTTGTTATGTCACCTGGAGAAAGAGAGAGAGAAATAAATAAAGGGAGCGCACTAAATCATCCGTGAAGCTCCAACTGCCAGGTAGATCAGTCAGAACTGCGATTTAACAAAGAAACACGCACACTGGATGAAGCAGCTGTGCAGACGAACGAAACTACCGTCAGCCATCCGTCACGGCCAGTATCGTTACTTAGTTCCAACACATGCGAGAGGAGGCTGAAATTGGCAAAAACAGAATATATGGCATGCTCGTGTTATGCCGTTTATTCTCCGCCTTGTGAATTGGATTCTCTAAAAGGTCCGGCCTGCACAGTTCTCCAGTGTTATGAATGGTCTTTGAGTGTGTCCAAAGCCACCTTTTATGAGAAGTATGTCAAACTCGTAGTTTTTTTGTATCTGCGCCTGAAAGGTGAAAGGCTAAATTACCAGGAGGTTATCTGCAAGCATTTGCATCGCCACTTTGAGAGCAGGAGAGTCTTGTTCACTGCATGTTCTTCCTACTTTTTACCATCTGTTGGATGTTGGCGTGAAACGGTCGCTGATTTACCTGGCCAAAACTGTTTTTAGGCTGTTTTAAAATGGTATTGACTTCCTCTCCTATACATATTGTGTGTGTCCTGTTTTTCCCTCTAAATGGGTCGCGTGGTAGATGCGCTGGATTAACACGGGGGCAAATCAGGGTACGGCAGTCATTATTCTTATTTGGGATGAGCTCCCATAAAAAATGCAGAACATGGGGGCATTCGTGCCATGCGTAGGTGCCGGTTCACGCCGCACCACCCACTGTTGCCATTTGTGGCTATGGTGGGATATGATTCACCTGCGCCCGACTCTGCCTCCAGTCTTCTTGGCAATGTTTTGACACCGGGCGCAGGCGGGTAAAGGATAACAGAGTGTGGTAGATGCTGTGCAAGTCTTCTATTACTTAAACCTAATTTGTGCACAAGTCATCGTGCGTGCCCCACCGTTCTCTGCAGCTTATGGTGGACATCGTCAGACTAAGACAGTCAAACTGACGTGTGTCTTGTTTGGAATCTGTTGAACAAATGCATAGCATGTCATCACATATTGGCATTTGCTGGGTCGTTTTACCATGATCTTTACACGAAGATTACTAATACAAGCGCAGGAATGTTTCAATTGGTTTTCTGCTGCTGCTGCTGCTGCTGCTGCTGCTGCTACTGCTATGCAGTTGTCAGGGCTTCTCCCAAACCGTTTTTCCAAGTTCACGCGCCAATTTTGAAACAAATTCAAAAATTACTCATGAAATGGTTGAGTAACCTGTAAGATGCGGAATAGGAAGGCGGCTCCCAACTGTAATGGATTGGCCTTGTGCCAAATTTCATGAAGTTTAAATATTTAGACGTCATAAACCCGACCCTACCTTAAACACTAAACCTAATCTCTCTGGAAATAAGCACAAAGCCCCAGAATAGAGTGGAGTTTTCTTATTCCTGTGACTTGTCAAGAAAGATGAAACGATTGCGGAAGGCAGGGAGATGCTGTTGTGAACCAAATCCTTCGATGTTTCTGTCGAGGGGAATATAACTACATAAATAAGCATCTGGTGCTTTTGAAGTTGGTGGATCTTATTTGAAGCAAGTGAACGTGACGCCCACCAATCTGGCTCTCTCTCGGCTTCCCGTAGGCAGTAAACTTGCATGTTGGTTGCTTCTCTTCAACGTCAACGTCAGCTGTGGAAAGCCTGACCAGGATGCGCGAACACCAACTGGCAATGTGGCGATTAGGTCCAAAGTCACATGAGGCACACTCACGTTGACAAAGCTGGATAAGCTTTTACTGTCATTTAGGGTGGAACCGGAAGTAACCCTCACATGCCAGGTCAGCCGCTAGATGAGTGATTATTAAAAGACCGATTGCTCAACGTCAACGTCAGCTAGTTCTTATGAGTAGATTCGAAGTGGTCATACAGGTCTGTCGAAGGTATTTCGGTGGGTATTTATATCCTGGTTGGTGGGAGATGTGAGCACTCCTTTCGATATTTTGAAAATATTTTTCAAAAGGACTATAAGGATGCTCAGCAAAGGCCTTAGTCAGCTACCTTTTCAACGGAACATCAATTATCTATGTCCTCCCCCTGTAATACAGTTTCAAATAGCATGGAAATTCCAATGAATTTGTCTACCCTCATGGTATCCTATGCTAAATATACCGAATTGTCAGTGCTATATGTGCCTGACTTTTCAGCACGAAGCCAAATGGGGAACATCGCTAAATAAATAATCAACTAAGAATTTATGACGTTGGTGGATGTTATTCGAGCCAATTTTGTGTAACGCTGACCGATCTTACCTTCTGGGCATATCTTTCGGTGCCTTTCAAGCTGCAGGCCTCAGTGGACTGTAAAACTTACGTTCCGATCATTCGTTTCCAATTTGCCGTGAACCATTTTTGGCTGATTGTATTTGGACGGAGTCCTGCATTGCTGTCAAAAGAATTTCAGGGAGTATTGAAGTCCTGGTTTTTGGAAGGTATAACGATTTCACTCGACAGTTGGCATAGGTTTGCCTAAAAAGATTATACGATATTCTTGAAAGGCCTTCATTGGCTTAATTTTCGCCTGAACGCCAAATAGCAACATCCTTTCTCCCGATACTACGTTTTTCAATAGTTTTCTTGGTATTTTACACTCACCCATATCTCACCTGAAATTTGCAGTACCATTCTAGTGCATGCTTTATACCCACTTACGCATGTCAACTATAGCTCTCGTCACGTGGATTAGTTCGCCTTTATGAAAGTTATCACAAAACCCTATCAGCTTTCTTTTTTCTGGCACTGATGCACTCATTAACAACACTGGCCATTGTTTACTTATTCTGTCGATACCGTCCGGTACTTCCCTTGCACATTTGAAGGTCATCCGCTCTTCGATTATCAGACTTTCGTGTTACCTGACTGCTCATCTGATAACGCTTGTCACTTGACATAGAGCTCAAAAATCTTTCGTTCATCATCGTTATGCATGGTTTGCCGTTTACGAAGGTGAGTGACCTCATCCAACTCAGGCATACTGTTTCGGTTTCCTTTGATCCAAAATAATAACCCATTCTATGACGCGTTCCGCTCAGCGCTTTTTTACATCACTGGTTCAGGAGTGACGTCGAACCAACTCTGCAGTCTGTAGGCTACAGTGCGCTTGGTCGTAACCATAACAACGATGCGCAACATGAGGGGAGTTTAACTGGTGCACGTGGGGGACCTCAAGTAAAGACTTTGATTAGTCCTTTTGTGAGACTAGCATGTTTTGCGCGCAGAGTACATAATGAGGCAGATGGATCAGACAGCCCACTAAACATGTCACGAAGCGCGTTGAATGTTGTCTTTGAGCGAGCAATGCAGTTTATTCTCCTTTGGAGTGCCATTCTCTCTTCCCAAGAGTCCTCTTCCACCACCGATTCTAAAACCACCTGAGTCCAGCATTATAGGGGAAAGCGTACCGACACGCTACATATGCTGAGCCACCACAGTCGCTGACAGTTAGTTCGTGTTCGTATACGGCCCTTGAGGACATTGACGACTTGCGCGGCATTCAACTCATCCTATTGCAACCACGTTTTCATAGCTCAACAGTATCGAGGCAACTGGAGATTGATTTGGGCGTATTAGGCATGATGACACAGCTCTCGCGTCTATGCTTGTTACCTGAATACTGACGCCTCAAGTCACGTGAACCCCGTGGCTATCAATCCGGTGAATTGTTTTCCTTGAGTTCACATTATGAAAAAGCCATTGCAACCTGATCTTCAGTATAAAATAACAGGTTCTTTCGTTGGTTGTCATTCTCAAAGACGATGAAAACTAATTGGGCACGGTAACTGAAGTTCTCAACGGGTTTCAAGGGCGAGGAGAAGTCGCTCAGGATGAGACTTAGTTTTTCTTCCTACTGGTGGCAAGACTTAGTCAAGAAGTATCACTAACTGGGAGAAATACTTCATTGTCTACAAACTGCATGGTAAATGTGGAAAGCCTGACCAGGATGCGCGAGCACCAACTGGCAATGTGGCGATTAGGTCCAAAGTCACGTGAGGCACACTCACGTTGACCAGGCTGGATATGCTTTTACTGTCATTTAGGGTGGAACCGGAAGTAACCCTCACATGTCAGGTCAGCCGCTAGATGAGTGATTATTAAAAGACCGATTGCTCAACGTCAACGTCAGCTAGTTCTTATGAGTAGATTCGAAGTGGTCATACAGGTCTGTCGAAGGTATTTCGGTGGGTATTTATATCCTGGTTGGTGGGAGATGTGAGCACTCCTTTCGATATTTTGAAAATATTTTTCAAAAGGACTATAAGGATGCTCAGCAAAGGCCTTAGTCAGCTACCTTTTCAACGGAACATCAATTATCTATGTCCTCCCCCTGTAATACAGTTTCAAATAGCATGAAATTCCAATGAATTTGTCTACCCTCATGGTATCCTATGCTAAATATACCGAATTGTCAGTGCTATATGTGCCTGACTTTTCAGCACGAAGCCAAATGGGGAACATCGCTAAATAAATAATCAACTAAGAATTTATGACGTTGGTGGATGTTATTCGAGCCAATTTTGTGTAACGCTGACCGATCTTACCTTCTGGGCATATCTTTCGGTGCCTTTCAAGCTGCAGGCCTCAGTGGACTGTAAAACTTACGTTCCGATCATTCGTTTCCAATTTGCCGTGAACCATTTTTGGCTGATTGTATTTGGACGGAGTCCTGCATTGCTGTCAAAAGAATTTCAGGGAGTATTGAAGTCCTGGTTTTTGGAAGGTATAACGATTTCACTCGACAGTTGGCATAGGTTTGCCTAAAAAGATTATACGATATTCTTGAAAGGCCTTCATTGGCTTAATTTTCGCCTGAACGCCAAATAGCAACATCCTTTCTCCCGATACTACGTTTTTCAATAGTTTTCTTGGTATTTTACACTCACCCATATCTCACCTGAAATTTGCAGTACCATTCTAGTGCATGCTTTATACCAACTTACGCATGTCAACTATAGCTCTCGTCACGTGGATTAGTTCGCCTTTATGAAAGTTATCACAAACCCTATCAGCTTTCTTTTTTCTGGCACTGATGCACTTATTAACAACACTGGCCATTGTTTACTTATTCTGTCGATACCGTCCGGTACTTCCCTTGCACATTTGAAGGTCATCCGCTCTTCGATTATCAGACTTTCGTGTTACCTGACTGCTCATCTGATAACGCTTGTCACTTGACATAGAGCTCAAAAATCTTTCGTTCATCATCGTTATGCATGGTTTGCCGTTTACGAAGGTGAGTGACCTCATCCAACTCAGGCATACTGTTTCGGTTTCCTTTGATCCAAAATAATAACCCATTCTATGACGCGTTCCGCTCAGCGCTTTTTTACATCACTGGTTCAGGAGTGACGTCGAACCAACTCTGCAGTCTGTAGGCTACAGTGCGCTTGGTCGTAACCATAACAACGATGCGCAACATGAGGGGAGTTTAACTGGTGCACGTGGGGGACCTCAAGTAAAGACTTTGATTAGTCCTTTTGTGAGACTAGCATGTTTTGCGCGCAGAGTACATAATGAGGCAGATGGATCAGACAGCCCACTAAACATGTCACGAAGCGCGTTGAATGTTGTCTTTGAGCGAGCAATGCAGTTTATTCTCCTTTGGAGTGCCATTCTCTCTTCCCAAGAGTCCTCTTCCACCACCGATTCTAAAACCACCTGAGTCCAGCATTATAGGGGAAAGCGTACCGACACGCTACATATGCTGAGCCACCACAGTCGCTGACAGTTAGTTCGTGTTCGTATACGGCCCTTGAGGACATTGACGACTTGCGCGGCATTCAACTCATCCTATTGCAACCACGTTTTCATAGCTCAACAGTATCGAGGCAACTGGAGATTGATTTGGGCGTATTAGGCATGATGACACAGCTCTCGCGTCTATGCTTGTTACCTGAATACTGACGCCTCAAGTCACGTGAACCCCGTGGCTATCAATCCGGTGAATTGTTTTCCTTGAGTTCACATTATGAAAAAGCCATTGCAACCTGATCTTCAGTATAAAATAACAGGTTCTTTCGTTGGTTGTCATTCTCAAAGACGATGAAAACTAATTGGGCACGGTAACTGAAGTTCTCAACGGGTTTCAAGGGCGAGGAGAAGTCGCTCAGGATGAGACTTAGTTTTTCTTCCTACTGGTGGCAAGACTTAGTCAAGAAGTATCACTAACTGGGAGAAATACTTCATTGTCTACAAACTGCATGGTAAATGTGGAAAGCCTGACCAGGATGCGCGAGCACCAACTGGCAATGTGGCGATTAGGTCCAAAGTCACGTGAGGCACACTCACGTTGACCAGGCTGGATATGCTTTTACTGTCATTTAGGGTGGAACCGGAAGTAACCCTCACATGTCAGGTCAGCCGCTAGATGAGTGATTATTAAAAGACCGAATGCTCAACTGCCACGTTAGCTTGCCCGTGTGCGTAAGTGGCCACTCTTCGTTAGTTGACATGTCCACTGGAAGATGGGTAAGGCTTATGACGCTACCTGCTACTGCCAGAAAAATCCTGACATAGGTTAGTCACTCTCCATGGCCGAAAAGATGCGCGTTGCAGTGGCCAACTTTACGCTAGTAGGGCGCTACCTCCGCGCGCGCTCGGGTATTGCGTAAACTGTGCTGCGCACATAACTCGTCAGTTTCTAAAAATGCTAAACAGACTGACACAATTTGGCCCCTCGTAGTCCGATGATGTCCAGCTTGCGCTCCACAGCATGGTAGCGCAGGGACGGTGACTTATGCGCAAAATAGTTTAAAGTGATTGTAAACTTGCACTGCAGCTACCGCACTTTCGCCTCCCTCACCCATCTGTGTCTGGTGTCAAGACAGAGTCAGGAAGGCCAGAAGCGGGCCGGCACAGGTAACTGGCGCGGCCGTAGCTGCCCTAGACCACGCTGCCACGCTTGACTGAGCTGCCATGAAGTTGGAGCGCCTTAATGGCTAGTGGCTGGTGCGGCGTGAGCTGAAGAGTTGCTGCATGATACCGATGGTCTCTTGGAGAGAGGGCGGGAGATCGAGGTCGGCGTTGGTCTCCACTTGAGGCATTCGGTCGATGGCGGCGTCAGAGATGGTGGAGGGGTGGTTGAGGACGCATTTGAAGTGTTCGTCCTAGCCCTTCATAATTTGCGTGTTCTCAGTGAGAAGGGTGGTTCCCTCAGGACTGAGAAGAGGAATGGTTCCTTTGGTTATGGGACGCAGGGAGCCTTGTTGGTGGCGAAGAAGGTCTTCCCTTCGTTTCGGTCTGCGTACCATTGGATCTCCTTGGCCTTGCGAGTCATCCCGAAGCTGCTACTGCACAAGGCAGCGACTTTGATTGAAGGCTGTCTTGTTTGCAGCGGTAGGGCGATCAGCGTAGGCTTTGTACATCTGGTTCTTCTCGACGAGCAGAGCGTTGATGGCTGCGTTGTTGTCATCGAACCGATCTTGGTGCTGACGACGTGCGTGGCCGAGGACATCCAGGGTGGTGTTGGTCAGGATCAAGCAGTGCTCGGTGCAGGTTCGTAGGAGAAGAAGACCGTTGTCATTGAAGCCAGCGAGACCATGGGGGCCCAGCACTCCTCTCCACGTGGCACTCTCTGTCCCGACGCGGGCGTTAAAGTCACCAAGAACAATTAACTTATCCGCCTTCGGCACAGTCGCCAGGAGAGCGCGGAGGTTCTCATAGAATTTGTTCGTTGTCTCGTCGGGGCTCGTCAGTGGGGGGAGCGTAGGCGCTGATGATGGTGGCGAACTGGTGTCCCCGAAGAGGCAGGTGGAGGCCCATCAAGCGATCGTTGATGCCCTAAGGCAAGCAGGGCAGACGTCCCACAATTTCCCTCCGGATGGCAAAGGCGTCGCGTCGCTCTGCCTTTGGCCGGCCGCTCCAGAAGAAGGTGTAGCTGGCATCAACCTGCTCCAGCTGACCCTACTCGGAGATTCGGTCTCGCTGAGAGCAGCACTATCTACCTTGTAGCGCGCTAGTACCCGAGCTATTAGTGCCTTCCTCCGTTCTAGTCGGTTGTGTTTGGGATTCTCTAAAAGGGATCGAACATTCCAGGCTGCCAGAGTGAGCAAGTTTACTCGAGCAGTTCGGGGAACCCCTGAAGGTACGGTGGGGGGCTTGGGAGATGAGTTGTTGCTGATAGTGTTTAGAGTTTTGCGACCGCATGTAATTGCAGTCTGCTAGCCATGGTCTTCTACAGCTGTCGTGAGGCCTAGCATTTGTTTAGGGCACCTTTTCAATCCCTCTCCCTCGCGAGGGGTGTAAGCAGTGCTGTCCCTAAATAGAGCTGTTGAGTCAGCCCAGATGGCTGCCGAACTCACTATGGGTCACAGTTTTTTAGTGAGAGAGCGACCCTAGTTAGCCTGGGCTGCCTATGGGGTTGCTGTTGGCCCCACCGTAGGAATTTTTGAGAGGGGGGAGGTGGGGTGTTCGGGAGTCCGATATACCGGGTGTGGAGGCACTCACAGCACCGGAATACACTTGAATACATTTTCGTGCACTGGCACCTGTGTACAAGTGTGCATCACTAAAAACTATGCTTTTAAGATATGACGATGCACTAAAAGTTGTGACTTTGAAGGCTGCCAGCTAACGGGGCGCTTAGGCCCTCCTTTCAGGATGGAGAAAACAGGCTGCATCGGATCCTTCTCCAGGTGGCTTCTACGGCACTTTTCCCGCACGTTAGCTCCGAGAGAGAGTGAGATAGACGCTCACCCTATTTGTGTGAAAACCTAGTACGTAGGGGCACGGCAGTTCGTGTGTGGCACGCCTAGGCGGTTCGCTTAACACTCCTGCTCAAGTGAAATTCAAGCAGGTACCTTCTTTCTCCTATGGAAAACCTTATCCATCCTACTCGGGTCAGCCTTTTGTGGTGCACATAACGGGTTTGGTTAGCTTTGGTAGCCACTGGGAACGATCCCGTCTCCGTTATTCCTGATGGTGTCTTCACACCGCGCCCAGGAGGATGGGGAGCGAGTGCGACAGTTGCTGCGCAAGTCCACTATCACTATAAACTAGTTCACGCGCAATTCACCATTCTGCTGAGGAACACACTTTGGACCTCTTCGTTCTTGACGGTCGAATTGATGAATTTTGTTAGAAAATGCCGCATGCGGGGCAGTCAACAGATGCTTTTGGCTATGAGTTACGCGTAATTTCTACGTAACCAGAAAACTAAGCTACAGGAAAAACTCAAACGTTCGACCGGTTGCATTCAAGACGACTCTCCTGCTTGTCACCTGTACAAATATTCGATATTACCTAACCACTACTCGCAAGGCTACGTACCTACATATCTGAAGAAGACAAGAAGAAATCGGGAATTTGAAATTACTAAAATTTGAAAAGGGTCTAGAAGCTTGTGTTTCAATGGCTCAGCCGAAAAATGAAGAACTGGAGTCAGTGACCGCTCTCATGACCAAAATTATAAGATTCATTTTTAATTAGGAATGATTACTTAAGTGTATTTGTATTGATTAATACCTAGGAGCATGATCGCAAGATATTTCAGACACAGCAGGATGCCGGGGTTTGAACTAATGAACATCCTTTCGGTCCCCTGAAAAACCCTCGCTGGATGAACAAATGACTAATTAGAAAGTTCTCACTTTTTCTATAAAATGCTGATGCCCTTAAATATTCCAATATATTTGGCAGAAAACAAAAATAAAATATTCCTTCTTGTACGCATTTGATAGTAAATCACGTTGTTTTCAAGTTCAATACCGAGAAACAGGGTATGCTTAGGTTTTAAAACGTTTTTCCCATTCTGAATAATTTTGAGCAAGAGCTGCCGTTGTACTTGCGTTTCAGGTTTACATTCTACAAGTCATATGCCTTTCGTTGAAGGAATATCATACATTCCGGTATGCTATTAATAAGATAGCATATAGCGCTCATACAATTTTGCAATCCATGCGGACTATACCTTAAACTGCATGAGTGGCGTTCATAAACAAATAGATACGATACGATTTGAATGGAAATTCTACAGTCTTAAAAACTTCCACAAATATAAAACATTTTTAAAACTAAAAGATAGCCTTCGTTCGAGTGAAAAAAGACTGAATCTATGATTTGCTAACAAAGGTGTACAAGAAAGACTATTTTCGCTTATGTTTTGAAAAAAAAAGCATTTTAATTTGTAAGGATAACGAAAATGTAATAGAAAAATGCATCCAAAGTAAGAAGCCAGTTTTGCTCGGGTGAGATTTTTACGGGAAATGGAAAAGAACTTAGTGCAAACGTCGGCAACCTGGAGTGTCTGAAATATCTTGGGATCATGCTCCCAGATAACAAACATTACAAACCCACTTTAGTTAACATGCCTAATCTAAAATGCATTTTAACATTTTGGTTGGCAGTAAATGACAATGGTCAATGCCAGAAGGTCGAGAATGTATAGACAGTTGAGATGGTCAAAAGCCAAAATTCGGCTTTTAGCAGCGACGATCGGGTTTCTGAAGTGGTTATTTGAATCGGTCATGTAGTTTTTCATCACAGGGGAGCCGTCCGAAAGCGTCCCAAGGCCAGCATGTTCCTGTACTTCAGTCTGCTTGCTGTGATGGAACTCTAGTCAAAAGCACGAGAGTAGATAGTTAGTGGTGCTTTTGCATGTGTTTTGGGTTTTGCATTAAGCTCGGCCAGTAGGGTCAAGCAGTGTTGAAGTATGTGGCATCGCCGTGGATCAAAAGGCCTCGTCTGGTCACGCAAATTTGAAGAAATACGAGCCAGTTGGCTGAAAATTCGCTGGTGGTCTGACGCGGTGATCAGGTCGACAAAAACCGCTAAAGGCGCGAAAATGCAAAAGTAGTAGAGATATCAGGTGGAGCGACAAAAACGGCCAAAGCCTCACATGCCCGAAGGCGTGGATATTTCGTTTTGAGTGATTTTGGGCGATTTAGTAGGCAGCTTGGTGGATAAGCAGGTGGTTTTTCAGAATGGTTAATTCGCGACTTTCATAGTCCTTGAGAATGTCGGCTGCCAGGCTGTTGAGAAATCTGAAGAGTTGGCCCTAATCCGAAAGGAGTTGAAGACGGCCGATGAGTTTGAAGGCGAGACGTTGCATGCTAGGGGAAACATATGGAACAAAGCCTGACGGACAGTAGTTCGCTTTCAGCAAACCAGTGCATCGAAGATTAAAAAACTCTTTGCAGGAAATATCGAGGCATAAATCCGGTGCGAGACGTTGCAAGTTGCATTGTTGCACACGATATGACAGTTCGACCGTCGTAGTCCGACGATGTCCACCTTATGCTCCACAGAAAGGTGGTGCATGGTTGGTGACTTGCATGTGGATTAGGTTTAAGTGATAGTAGCCTTGCGCTGCTGCTACCGCACTCTCTCCTTTTCCACCTGAGCCCGGTGTCATGACAGAGTCAAGGAGACCGGAGGCGGGAGAGAGCGCATGTGGCTGGCGTGGCCGGGGTCCCTAGGCCCTAGTCGCCCCATAGGCGTACCACCACACCTCTCTGTTTGGCATTTGTTATGGGAGCGCAACCCGACTAACGCCTGCCGTGTCCTGAGGTGGCTCCGGTGTTGGGCTAACGCATCTACCGTGGAGAGAGCGCAGGCCAACGCACTGTCGTCCACCACAAGCAAGGACACTGCAACAACAACAAAAAATGGGGTGGCTTGGATCCCAATGGATTGAGAATGTCATAAAGACCATATTGATAAGGAGATTTTATAATTTGACTCTCAGTTTGGGAGACCGAGTTATTCCGTCAGTTGGCACCATGATAGCTGCAAGCGCGTCGTGATCTCTTTATAATGAGGAAAATGCGGGTTAGCCGACCTCCTCTCTCTCCACCTCTCTCCTCTCTGTCTCTCTCTTCCTCTCTCTCTCTCTCTCTCTCTCTGCCTCTTTCTCTCTCCTGCTCACTCTCTCCTCTCACCTCTTCCTCTCTCTCTCTCCTCCTCTCTCTCTGGTTCCTCTACCTCTCTCTCCTCCTCCTCTCTCTCTCTCTCTCTCCTCCCTCTCCTCTCTTCTCAATCCCAAACGCCGCGCAGCCTGAGGCGGGTTGGTTGTCTTATGTGGGAGTGGCGCAGTGGCTGATGGGGTCGGCACCGACGTCTGCGTGCGCCACAGCGTGAAGGCTGGCCATTAACGCACACACAATGGGAGCATGCAGACTTCAGGAGCGTAAGAAGGTCACATCTGCGACATCTGTCTCGTCCAGCGTGGCAACCACTCAACAGCACTGGCTTGAGCGCAGAGTTGAAATTGCTGCCGCCAGGATGAGTGGAGAGATGGCGGGAAAACTGTTCCAGCGTATTTGCAGGGTTAGCCGGAGGTGACGGCACTTCCAGGCTCCAGTGCGCTCGCTACTGGAATCTGACCTGTTACCATGTCCAAAGAAAGGCATTGGCTCATGTTACTGCGACACCTTTGTATACCCGTTAACGGTCGTGTTTTGCCGCACCTGCATGAGCCATGGGGACCAAAGCCAGACAGACGAGTCGATGAGTTTGAAAATGGCAGCTTGAGCTCTTTCCCAGCTTTGCTCTGATTGATGGTTTCTGCAGGAAGTACGAGGCGAGCCTGCAGTTCTGCGCTAACACTAGAACATGCGGCGATTTCCGATCGCCGCCAGTAAAAAGCACATTCAAAGAAGCAAACCACTCGCGACCAGTAATAGCTTCTTGATTACGCATCACCGTTGGGCCTGCAAATGATATAGGGGAGACAACAGGGGCAAGAGCTTTTAGACAATGCCTAGTCTCGTTGTCCTTGCATGCGCAGTGAGTCAGTTCCGTGAACGACTCAAATCGACGTAGAAAGTCATCTGGCGGCTGATGTACGTTCACCTGGAAGGTGCAGCACCGAGGTGCCAACTAGCTGGTGATCCGCAAAGCTTGGCGCTCACCCGATGTAATGACGTTCAGCGGGCTTTTATGAGTGTGCCTTTGACCGGTAGCTGATCATTCTTCAAAATATTGGATGTGTTTTGTTTGCGCTGATGGTCACCCAGAGAACGTATGTCAAAGCGTCACAAGGCACCGGGATGGCGATCAATACTCGTCAGTGCTCTCCACGGGGCTGAAGTGTCTGCCTGTCAGTTAAGCATCCCAAACTTTTCTTTTCCACTGTTTTCATAAAGAGCACGAAGCTGCATATGAGATGGTATTTTAACGTGCACTTCTGAGAGTACTACGCTGACATGAGTGGTGAATTCGCTATTTCTGCTGGCTGAATTACTGGCCTTTTATGGATCCGTATGTAGCTGGACAAAGCGGGCTCCGCGGGTCAGTACTAGAAAACCGGTGTGTGGCGGTAGGTAATGTCCTCAGAACGGTGCGTCGGGTAACCGTTTGTGCTAGCAACACGCTCATCTGCAGGTTTGCGGTCCCTGCCGCTGTCAAGTGGCAACTGCGGAATATGACGAGGACTCAGCATGAAAATCATGCAAGCGGCTCAGCGGCTGCTGCCCTGGATTGGCGTAGCTACCATGTGCATGCGCAGCAGGCTGCTCCATAATCCTGCCATCCATAGCGCTGCGCGGGGTTTTGTAGAGATCGCCAGAAATTTCACTCAGTACCCGCGCTCTGGTTCGCGTCAAAAGAAACTTTCCGGTGGGAGAACAAAGAGGATGCCAGTGAAATTAAGTTTTAGCCGACCAGCTTATCAAAATACGGCGAACCTCAACCGGGTGACAGAGCTGCGAAAAGTGAGACCATTGCTCCTGAGTACAACCAACCTTCCCGACCACCTGCTGAGGTAATGCGTAGAAACTCTGATCGTGGAACTTGGATCAATTGACGCCGGCTTAATGACGTCCTGAAAAGTTGATTTTGCAACCTACTAAAACGCGTACGATTATTCCGCGTACAGGTACAGCCGCCGCTGTCCACCGCCATGGCGTATACTGATGTTCAACTGATTCAGCTGAAACGTACGGTTTGGACTGCTCGCAATCGGTGCGAGTGGCAGTCACAGCGGACGTGAAGCGCTGCGAAGCTTCCGGGATGGTGAATTCCCCCGTATATATAAAATCAAAAGCCGATAAGGGTATTCTCAAACGGGATATGGGAACAAGAACTGCCTGCAATGCATTTGCCTATGCGCTAACTTACAGGAACTTACGTCACGGTTAAGGTTAGGTATAGGTAAGCTTTCGTAATACAAAGTAAATTTTAGGGTTAATGTTAATTGGTAGTGCTAAGGAGAGAGTTAGTTTTTAAGAATAATGGCGGCAGATTAAATTTTGTGTTAAAGCTAGCCTAAAAGAGTGTGGGCAAGGGGATATTGACTGACTCTTTAGAGTAATTTTTCACAGGACTACCTTTATTACCTATAGGCGGGGTGTTCCACTTTCCGTCGCATCTAGCAGGGATCGTAAGAAACAATCCTTACCAAAGGATGCTTTTACGTATTCCACAGTTTTACCCTGACCCCATCTATTCTTATCTGATGGGCGTATAGTCGGAGAATGTTGAGTGTGTTTTCTATGCAGCTGCAATAGTAATGAACAACTTCTCTCCCATCATCTACGAAATTTCACTCCGTCCAGAATAGCGAGTAGACATCTTTGGTTTGCTATAAAACCTTTTGGTAAACCCTCATGAAGTATAAGCAACATTATGAGATATTACAAGATAGCTGATTTCTCGCTGAATGCACATGCCATAAACAAGAAGGAACCACGCCCAGGTTCAAGTACCAATGGCCTATGGGCTTTCAATGGACACGGTGTCATGAGTGTGGACATTGCAGAGGTTTTGTTCAGCTGTGGTGAGGAAGCGATCGTGAGCGAGCTGACATTTTTATTGGTCAGGATTTGTGACCTTTCGTATGAGAGATCAAAGTGTCTAAGCGAACGCGCATAAAGCTTAATCTGCCAAAGTATCGTCACCATTCGGCACCAAATTTTGGCGTAGAGTGACTGTAACATTTCTATAATCCACGCATCGTAGTCGTCGTCGTCTGGTTTTGTGTCGCAGCTTTTTGGTATTTCCATGCCTTGGAAGGTTAATAGGAACCACAATACAACGGCGCACAAAAGTAGCGAGCACTGCGCTTTCAAAAATCTCCGCTCCATTGTTCTCGCTCAGGATAGAATACCCGGCGGCGAATCCATAGCTTGAGAGCACGAAAAGTGAGCTTTTGGTTTCATGGCCCTACCGTTTTCATTGTTTTATTATGCGAACCTAGAAGCAAAAAGCAACCAGAATCGCTATCACTATGCAGATCTATGGACCACGCCATATCGGCAGATTTCTGATTGTTAGCCTCGTTTTGTTCACTAGAAATCCTCCCTTTTTATTTATCAGGTTCGGTAACCCATTTTCGCACTTTTAAATCTGGTATACTTGCAGATCGTCTTTTCATTTGTAGACCTATTTTAGCAGCGCTCCTCTTAATATATACCCGTTATTTTCTCACAGTTTTTAGAGATAATTTCTGCCTTCCTTCGCATAACCGTATAATCACTGAATCACCCTCGCGGTTTTACCTTGGCGTCATAGTGTTGTTAATCCTCCTCGGGTATTCGTTTTATGGTTTCAGAAAGTCAAAACCAATATTTTAATCATGGCGTTACCTGGAAATAGCTTTTACATTTCTTTTACATAAATGTTTCTATCGAGTAGGGTTGCGGCAATCGGGCCTCAGAAAATTTGTTGATCGAGGAGACTGTTAACTTTCGCAACCTCAAATGTTATCTACTATTTTGCCCGGCTATCCATTTTGACTGTGTTTTGGGATTTGAAATACAGGGTTAGAGTCAGATGTACAGGAATCCAGCAGTCAAAAGCCAACTTCTTCAGGATAAAAGCCAGTCTGCACTTTTGGTTTTCTTCAAATCTGTGAGGAGCATATGCCAAACTTGATAAAATGCACACTCTGTTTAAACTAGTTCGTGGAATACGCGAACTTTTAAAAACGAACTGGCATTCTTTTCCCTCCTTTGTTCGCCCACATATACCGCTCTATACTAGTGCTTCGGCCAATCGTCGGTCGATTTTTCCCGCTCGTTCGGGATAATTAAAAACTTTATTAAAGCCGAATACGCCCAAGTAGCCATGAAAGAACTAAGATTTTGGAAGTGTCTCTATTTTTCGGTATGGTATTTAGATATTTTGGTAAATAAAACTGGTTTACTTGAAGACACCGGCCTGCTCCTTGCTCTCTCAACGCAGAAGTTGTTTTGTTGCCCACAGAAAAGTTCTTGTTGGCCGACTTAACTTATGTGAGTACTCGCTCTGTTTAGCACGAACGGCATTGATCACCAACTGGCGGGGCTTTTGAAATTCAGCGGCTATTTTTTCTCTTCATTCACCTGTGAATTTTTCCTATGCGTACATGGGCTAGCCCATTTTGCTTATGTAATTAATGTAGCATGTATTTGTTTAATTTAACAATAATAATGAGGTAATTTGCAAATGACGTGAACATCGATTTTGAAGAAATTGAATCTGAGCGCAAATTTTGGCAACTCATTTACGGACGACTGTTACTGGTATTAACAGTTGCATCTTTTCGGTCCCTATGTGACGTTTTTCTTAACTTCCGGTTCAATCTCTTTGCGTACCCATTTTAATCCACGGTGAATGGAGGCCTTTTTGCCGAAAATTTCGAAATTGTGCTTTTTCAAAATAAAGTGCATTTCTCTCTCTCCAACATTAATAAAATATAATCTCAACTAGATGGAGGCTTTTCGCTCCTCCAGTGGCCAGCCCCGACAAAATCCGGTCACTTTTCATGATTGCTTCCTCATACGTTCTGTGTATTTTTGGAATACAACAAAGATCTGTATACAAACAGAGGCACTGCCACGCAATATTACATTTTTAAACCTTTGTTCACCGCCACAGCTGTTCAAAAATCACAAAAATAAGCGGGAGGCATGAGAAAGTACTATTAGTGATAGGTAAGAACAGTAGAGGAAATTAACAACTCTAAAGACAAAACCACATTCTTCCTTTCTCTTAAGTTTATGGCTGATAAGGGTTAGTCGAGGTTGATCCAAGGTGTTGTAGACACCAAAAACTGAAGATAGTCTGTCCACAAAATCTGTGTATTTGCAAGTTTCACTGAACAGCTGCTCAGAGGACTATTATGAGTGAGACACAACGCTTCGGGGCATAAATATAGGAAGCATTTCAGTGAATTATGTTTTCCTCTTTTCAAAAATCAAACTCCGGGTGAATTATGCTTATCAAACCATAGTTTTGGGGAGGAATCGTCTCCGCATTCTTATCCCTGCTTCGTCCGTGCGACATATGTTGGAGATGAGGAGCCATTTCTGGCTTATCCGGCCGGTCACACGCTCAGAAAACTGAAGTCTTTTACGATGCGCTGACACGCCGAGGCTGGACCGAAGCCACTGGTCCAAAGCATTTCATTCTTAGCTGTGCACCGAAAAGCATTCGAGAATCCACGCAGACCGATGCTCTAGCGATCTCGCTAGTAAAGGCAGAGCTGGACGCAAGAAATTTGTGGAGGAGCCTCAACTTCAATACATGAGGAGACTTCAGGATGGCTCTATCGCGGGCAGTCTGTCGGCCCATCCCGTTTCCAAAATCCCATTGGTTTGCATGACCGTCGCTGAGTCATGCAGCAGTTGAATCAAACGCTCCACCCGCTTCGCCCGCGTACCCACGCTGAGTCATTTGTTGCCGAAAGCGACTCGTATCACGTATCAGCCGTCTCCTAGATTTGCTGGCGGAGCGATCCCAGTCAAGCAGTCTTAACGGAGTGCCAGCGCCAACGAGCCTCAGCTGATATGCGAAAGGCGGGAGGCAAGGAGCGATCGTTTTGCTTTTGGTTTCTCTCTCGTCAACCTGGCGTCGCTCATCCTCGGGCTAGGCGAGATCACGGCGGCCATGTGATCGATTTCGGACCCGTCGGGCAGTTCAAAGAGGTCCAAAGCAGGTTCCTCAGCAGAATGGTGAATTGCGCGTGAACTAGTTTATAGTGATAGCGGACTTGCGCAGCAACTGTCGCACTTCGCTCCCCATCCTCCTGGGCGCGGTGTGAAGACACCATCAGGAATAACGGAGACGGATCATCGCAGTGGCTACCAAAGCTAACCAAACCCCTTTTATGTGCACCACGAAAACGGCTGACCCGAGTAGGATGGATAAGGTTTTCCACGGGAGAAAGAAGGTGCCGCTTGAATTTCCACTTGAGCAGGAGTGTTAAGCGAACCGCCTAGGCGTGCCATCACACGAACTGCCGCGAAATTCTCTGCTGTTATCGGATGATGCAAAATATTATTAGTTTTTCTTCACGCTTCTTTTGGGAGGACGGATGGATAGTCTCGACTGTCGTTTTTGACGATGTCCTCTTGTGCACCTCAGCAGGGTAGTGCATGGAAGGTGACTTGAACTGGATCAGAGTGAGAGTAGACTTTCGCGGCATCTACCGCACTCTCTGTTAAACTCCTCCATCTGGGCCCGGTGCCAAGACAGACTCAAGAAGACCGGAGGCAGACTACCCTACAAGTGATTAACATGAACTAGTATTTCGCATAATTATGACTGCTTTTATCCATGCATTTTCTAGCACTAGAACCGAAGAAAAATCTGGGTTATAGAGCAAGTGAAGAACGTCTAGAAGAGGTATCAGGACGTGAATCTCAAAGTACATCTGGAGGACGGGAATTCCTGTCGACACTATCGAGTTGATTAGCGAACTGGCAAGCATAATGCTAAACAGCGGAGCACTCCTATGTCGATTGTATGCCCAAATCGAAAAACTGCTCCATCCTGTTTTCAAGATTGGTCCGGGCATGCCTTTTACCCACTTTTAACCGGCACCACTGCGAGTTGCTTAACTCATCGGTGTGTCTCCCAGCCTTCTCAATGTGGTTATTGGTATAACTTCGGTTATTCGATTGCGACTTATGGTTTCATCCTGATTTACTAACCGAGCATGATATAAATGCATCGGGAGAGTTAATTTAACCAACTGCAGTAGCTAAAGTATACGAAGTTGGCTGCATCATGCCGGCTTTTAACTCTGCATCTGTCAGGCCGTTTGCCAAATTCCTTCGCTCTAAAATTAATAAAATATGTTCAGTGTGCATTCTTTCATTGATTTTCAATGCCTCTACAAACTCAAACCTATTTTGTAGAGAATGCGCAAAAAAACTATCCTTTCATGCATTCACTTTGTAGCAAGCTATATATTGTTTTATTTTTTGCGCACAGGTTCTAGAGTAAAAAATCGGCACCTATAAAATTTCAAAGACTATGAAATACCTTTTAAAGTACCACCGCATGTATCCGTTTATCAATGTCTTTACGAAGTACACAAAGTTGTGCATATCCATTACGAAATTTGATGAAAGTCTGAAAGTGTGGAAGAATATAAGCATTTTATTAGATGGAAAATGTGCAACATAGTGCAATAGAAACCCTGGAAGCAAGTGGAAGTGGCAGATAGACCATTTTAATAGGAAGCTCATGGAAGATACCTTTTGAGTGATAAATTTCGAGAGGCACGCACGCAGGTGACTGGGCTCATCAGGGGACTATTAGCATGAGAGTAATCGATAATAGCCTACCTAGGTAGGTTAAAGTGGGAGCTACTAGGGCTCAAAGATTTAATTTCCCTCCAGAAATTACTGCATGAGCCTCATATATAATGTATATTTGAGCTTTCACAATCCGTCCAGCTTCAACAAGATAACCATGTCCACTATGGTGAACAATGCAATATTTTGGCGCCAATGACTCTTAGTCGATAGCCATTTTAGTAGTTTTACGCAGTTATCCTACCGAAGCTGATGGATTTCCGGTTCAAATATTCATATCAAGTTTTGGACTGACCCTGAAACCATTTGCCCAAAAGTTTGCTCCAATTTCGCGCATTAATTTCTGAGGCGATTCAAAAGTCTACAACTGAAAGCTGTAGTTTATATACCAGATTGCTCATGGGGAACGCTGAGGGATCCGCTGACAAAGACTACGTCATGCAGCGGCAGTGAAATCGGTGGAACACGAGTCTAGACGATATGAAACTGATGCATGTTTTTCTTAGTAGGATGAATCGCAGAAACTGCTTCTAGCAACAGTGCCGCTGGAGTCAACTGTCAAATTAGTTAACATACCAGCTACCCACGCTGATGGGTAGAAATCGAAGCAGGTAGGCCTTAGACGCTGAATAACATGCTGTTATTGCTTCAAGTGCTAACATCTGCAACGACTGCGTCGGCTGCTCGATGGAAAGAGGTATTGGTCGCACAGCAGCAGCTGTGCACCATGCTTTCTCTGTTGCATCTTTCGTGACAGCTTTCGGAAAGGTAGAGACCAGAAACAGTGAGTACAGTGGCTTCTTTGTTAAACCATCGGTCTCCTTCTTCTAAACCGCCTTTTGAAATGCACTTTTACGTCAGGTGTAGTATGTAGAGAGAAACGAGAGGTGGTTAGTGAGGAAAAGATTTAGAAAGAGGTTCAGATTAGCTGAAATGTCTACTGCTACGCTCACCACACCATTCCAAAGCTATCACGTTTGGTCATTAGTAACCGGTCGATTAGATAACCAAAGAGCAGCCTGCTATAGTGTATCGTATCCCCTGCGTAAACTATCTTTTTCACGGATTGCGCATGAGCTGACTCGGTGATAAGATGACGAACTATCACAGGGTGACATTCCACACCTTCGAGAATGGGCCACTGGATTATCTTTTGCAGCTACTGGTGACGGAAACAAGCAAGCCAAGAATAGATTACAGCCTGGTCCCTGGATGAAAACTCAATTAACCGATGTACTGATCCAACTCCTGCATACAGAGTCCTGCGCAGTCACCTCAAGGCCTGTGGCACTGACCATTGCTTAGCTACTGCCCCTATAACTGTCACTTTTTCTGTTGCTGTTGTCATCTCTGACGATGGACTCCGCTGTGAGTTCGAAAGCTCCAGAACATGAAAAATTATTTTCCGTGCTCGATTAGTCTCCCTCTTACTTCCTCGTGCAGTATCTTTGCTTTCATTTATTTTGCTGGCTAAAACACACTGTGCATCTTTTTATCAATAAGTGACATGCTGTAGCGGCCACCTTGCTTAAATATCCCGCACATTGGCACGAGGCTGGATCTCAGCGCTTTTGTGGGAAATATTTTGCCTCGCTTTTAGTACACTTTGTAACTCTACTTCAGTTCTACGCTTCACGGGCGCATGATGACTGTCATAGAGAATTTACCCGCAAAATCAGCTGACAGGTAGTATGGGTGCACATGAGCCAAATTATCGGTCTAGCCATGCACATCTAACGCACTGCCTTGATGCTATTTCTGCAGGTGCATTGGGTGCGCTGCGTAAGCACCCTGGCAAATTGTCGGTATTCGGTGCAACGAGATCGGCAGAAACTGCAACGGGATCGCTTTTGTTGCGCATTCGACCCCACTGCCTGC
The DNA here is from genome assembly GCA_017591395.1 of Schistocephalus solidus. NCBI lineage: Eukaryota > Metazoa > Platyhelminthes > Cestoda > Diphyllobothriidea > Diphyllobothriidae > Schistocephalus > Schistocephalus solidus. The sequence goes on along the minus strand of WEDG01010800.1, from coordinate 23,470 downwards.
AAGCTTCTCGAGATATCAAGCTGTACCAAAGAGGAGTGGCTGGTAATTGTGTAATCGAATGCCAGAAAATAGAAGTAAGGACCACTTGCCGACACAAACTGGTGTTGGCTTTATTAGGAAGGGTTTCGCGGACGCTCCATACTTAAGCCGTCCTCTGGTGGTTCAACTCATCTCCAACCACTGACTGATCGAGTTTTCCCCTTATCGATTGTTCAAGCCAAATCTAACTCTCCAAGCTAATCTTCCGGCCAGAGTGACCTTAGACAGAAAGATGCGCTTGGAAGGCACCTGCGAAAGCTGGCTCCATGCATGAAAAACTATATATATAACAATGGTAGTTGGGCGCTCATCGATCGGTTACAGGACTCACTCGTCCCGTTTTTGCCTTTGGGGCTAACTCTCCAAGCCCCGCCAGCAGCCGTAAGGCAGCTAAGGATATAGGGACATGACTGACAAAGACAAGGGGAGACTGGGTGGCCATTTTCACGGCTTATTAGCCGTCATCAACCAGCCATACCCAACCGCAGGCGCTGCGGCGCCCGAGGCTCGAACCGGCAAGACAACGAGCTCGTGGCGCAGTGGGTAGAGCGTTTGACTTCTGCCCAACAAGGTCGCGAGTTCGAGCCTCAGGCGTCGCAGCGCCTGGGGTTGGGTATGGCTGGCTGATGACGGCTAATAAGTCAAAAATGGCCATGCCAGTCTCCCTTGTCTTTGTCGGTCATGTTATTCGGCATATACATACATATATATATATATATATATATGGCAAAGACATTATACCGTACTTCCGACATAGGTACTAGCTAAAAGCCTAGACACGTGTTTCGCCGATGTTTCTGCTGCTGCGTAACACAGCAACGAGGGGTTCGGTTCCTCAGTGGGTCCCCAGCGTTCTCTATGCGGTTTCTGGTATATGGACTCCAGAGAATAATCAGGGAAATAATTTCTGAAATTATTAAGTGCAGGACATGGAGTCAGGTGATTCGGACATGACTTTTTAGGCTCATAACCGAAATTTCAATGAACATTTGGGTCGAAGACAATCAACCACAGTGGAATAACCACGTAATGCCCATTCTACAAACAAGTAGTACTACAAGTAGTATGAATCTTATATGGCAAAGACATTATACCGTACTTTCGACATATATATATATATATTGCAAATATTAACAATGGTGGATGGGTAGTGCACCTCCTGCGAGTTGGGTATGGCTGGTTGATGACGGCTAATTAGCCATAAATGGTCATTCCAGTGTCCCTTGTCCTTTTCGGTAACGTTCTACTGCTCATATTACTGGCCACTGTGCGGCTGCTGGCGAGGTTCGCGAGCGAGCCCCAAGACAATGCGCGACGAGGGAGTCCCGTAACCGATCGGTGAGCGCCCATCCACAGTTCCGGACCGTCTCAATATCCACACATGAAGAAACGGCTTGGTAGACCCAGCGATTGGGGAGACAGCCACACCCTCTTTCGGGGCTTCCGGACAGCCTGGAAGTCACAACATGGGCCTCAATAGTTGCAGTTGGAATACACGTAACATCAAAATTAGCCCCAGAGCCATCTGTTAGTCTGCGTTTGTCAGGGGCTTCAGCTGGTCTGCATGCCTTCTCATGTTGTCTCGACTGGGAAGACTATTATCCTTTCCGACTATGCCGCAGTATGACAGAGGACTTAAAATCTCCGCAATAACCCAGGTGGCCTTGCGCTTAATTCGAGGGAGATTAGAGCCAAATTTGAAGTTAGGGTTACGGTTAGGGGTTTGGGTTAATGGGGAACACGGGAATAACTACCCTTTCTGAAATATAGCGCACGTGCATTCCTGTGGGGGGATCCTATTCCAGTGTCTTTCCCCAGCATTTTGTATCAAAGCGTATTTTCGCTCAGATATTTTATCTCCCCGAAAAATGGCTCCCTTGGTGGGGTCACTCGGGTTAAGGGTTTCAAGTCCTGACCTCTCAAATCACATTTTCTGCCCACGAATCATTCTGTGGAGGCCAGTCGACCTAAATTAATTTTGGGCCTCGTTTAATAGGACAACAGAAAATAGCTCAGCTGTCCCCTACGACCATTTGAGTTTCGCACTTAATTCAGCCCTGTTAATATTGACACAGAACCTTTCAATCTGCCCAGTTGAAAAGGTATAATGCAAGCTGCTTGATCCCTTTTCTAGGCACATACGCTGGAGTATAGCTAGAGTGAGCTGAGTCCGTTTGTTAAGCGCATACTGCCTGGGCATCTGTTATCTCAAAATAAGCTTCTCGATATTCCTCAAGGCGTTTCCTGTTGCAACGTCGGGAATTTATGCCCATCTCTACCATACGCTCAGCACGGTGAGGAACAGCTTGTTGAAAAGGAGCAAGTTAAGTCTGAGTCAATTTTTGCGCCAGGGTTTCTCTGCAGCCTACAATGAAACTGATGAAATTTTCGAGCTATTTTTGCTAATTGACCGCAAGGATCACAACTGCAGACGAAGGCTTCGAGGTTTTTCGTTAGTTTTGATGTCAGTAAAAGTATTTTGCCTTGTGACCAGCTGTTCAGCCTGCAGGTCCCGCAAGACCCCTGCCTTGTAGTTGACGGGCAGAATAACTGAGCCATCATATGTGATACGTCAGACATGGATATGTGAACACCCCTCCACCACCTCTGGCGCAAGGCCACCAGTAATGCTAGAATGATTGTAACAAGGCGCCTTTTAGGGGAAAAACCATGGTATGGTGAAATATATAAACAGGACAAAAACGTATTCACGTTGCATTCTTTTTTAATGCACCAAATGCCCATTCTAGGAAGAAAGGCCAGGGGTACACATACCCGTACCCTAATTATGATGCAGTCGTGTGTGCAGCCGATCTTTCCGATTATTAAAAGTATTCAGCTCTAGCAGGACTTAATTTTCAGTGGACTAAGCGCACAACAAAAGCCTTTTTAACTTGGTATGCATCTGCCGCTGTTGCGGACCTGATGTGCTCGATGGTGACAATGAACTGTCAGATAATTTTTTTTTCCTCGTCAGCTCTAGCCAGAGTTTGTATCAGGACCGTTTTTCCTCCATTTTCCTTCCCTCACTTAGCACCGACAACGCCAATGTGGTCACACATTCCTGTGTGGATAGGTGCTGCAGGGTGAGTTAATTGTATCCCATTGTGTGCCCGCTCCGTGAAGACTTGTGGCATGACACCATGTGCGCTCAGAAACACATACTAAGTAGTGGAATAACTGGACAGTGCAAATTGTGACCAGGGCACCCTTCTCTCTTCCCCGCCGACTGCGCCCAGTCCACACCTAGAGGCTTCATACCCGACAATGGTTTCGTTTTTTGTATCGAAGTGTGAAAGAAGCATCAACTTGCTTATTGTAATAGTGACGATTGGATATGAGGCCGCACTCAGAAAACGAGAGGCAAGGACTCCTGTAATACGGGAATGGTGGTAATAAAGGTTTTATTAGTGGGGTAACCGAAACTGGTAGATAGCTATTTTGGGGAAGCAGGAGGTAAAAGTCACTTTTATGCCATTGACTTCTTTAACTACACCAATAAAGCTCAATAGCTCGAGAGCGCATGCTGGAATATTAGAAATAAGGTCCTTTAAAAGAGCGGAAAAGAAGTGAAAACCGATGTTGCTGGTTATGTATTTTAGGCGAACTAACCCCGGCTCGTGGGTACCAATCACAATGAAGGTGAAAGTAATAACATCATGCCGTTAAAATTGACTCTCGTGAGGCCGCGACTGAAAATATAACTGAATTTAACAATTATGATGGCCGTAAAATCTAACCCTAAGCCTTTTTCTTAATTTTAACCCTAACCCATAACCCCTGAGCGTAAACCTTGTCCTAATCCTAACCCTAACCCTATAACCTAACCTCAGTCCTGCTACGAAACCGAATTCTAAATCTAATGTTGACAATGGTGAGAGACCTTACGGTACATGAGTGAAAAGCAAGGGAGCTTAATGTAAGCCTCCCTAAATGACGTAAGAAGGTATTTCTTAGAAGTATGCACCAGATGAGATCACATAATATATCGTTACCATTTAAATTTTAGCGTTTCGAAGGTTTCTTGGCATTCCGACTATCAGATAAATTAAGTTTCCTAGCCCAGGGGTTACCGAAGGGCACCCATCAAACGACAGAGTAGGTCTCAAAGGGGTTATTCAACGCTGTTGAATAGCCGGTACCACGTTTTGGGTCCTTGCTTTATTTAACCGCCAAAATTTACCCAGCCTAAGCAGCGTGATTGGCTCGATAGGTTACACTTCTGGCTTGCCGACACTCATATTGCCCTATTTAAGGAAATCTCAATTGCAGATGGAACTCGCTGGTATTGCCTGAAAGCAGTTTTCTTGTCCAGTTTGACAAATTGAACGCTCCGTCGATTGTGAATGTTCCTCCTTCGCATGCTTTTCCGTTCCCTGCACTGCATAGCCAATTTGGTCAAACGACTGACGTCATTAAACCCAGGAAGCGATAGTCTCATTTCCAGGATCGACGTGGCTCTATGCTATGAGAAAGTTCGAGGGAGAGAGTTCTTGTTTCCACAATTGATCTTAGCTCAAACCAATCATTTCATTTTCATCCTTTCGCCTATGGATAACTGCGCGTTCATGTGGGTCAGTGCAATGTTCGGTGATCCTGTCTTCGGCCACGTTTCTGCTGTGATCAGACGCTGCGTCAACCCTAGACTGGACGGTTGTTGCAGTCATGACTGCATACGATAAAGTTCGGCACCCACATCATCAGACACTGTCTACACCATTTTCTGCGACTTTACCACTCCTGAGTCACTTCGTGATCGAATCTCGAACACTTTTAACACTTTCGTGTTGTTTAGGGGCGGCCAGAGGTAGCACTAACCAACTTTCTAACAGCCTGTGTTACTTGATCTGGCAGGGATAGGTTATGTTAGTCCCCTGGGTTTAATTTACATAACTAACTACTGTATGTGTTTAAGAATGCCTGGTTTGGCTTATTATTTCATTGCTACGGGAATTAATCTTCTGTGTTTTAAGAACTACATTCATATAAGGACGTGCACGAAGTTTTTTTATTGTAATATTTGTTATTCAAATACCTTTTATTTATGGAGAGTTGTTTTTGTTTATTTTTACATTAACACGCTCGATGTTGTTGCTACATATACCTGGGAGAATAGATGTGGCGGAAATTTATTGATTTATGTTTCCTTGCATATATTTCTCTGCCTTTCCGCATCGAGGCCCCACCCGTAAAACCCCTATTACTACCATTCGCGTTTTACACCATCTAGGGGTTGAGTGGTGGCTAGGGGAGCTTACATAAACTACCGTTATTCATGAGCTCCTCCGAGTATTTCGTCCTTGTCGCGATCAGTTCCACCTGATGCTAAACAACTTGTACCTTCTGAGTAATAGTTTCGCGAATACATTTGGTATGGTCTTTATTCTAGAATGCTCTTCCGTTACTTCTGCACAGGCGGGTTACCATTCCAAGTAATTTTTGCGGAGAACCATGTGCACACCTCCTAATCCTCCAACAGGATTGGCGACTTAATTAGGGATAAAAATCATAGCCAGGTTGGGTTTTGTTCGTCCCAGATCGACCTGCTAATTGGTGCCGCGACGTAACCCTATCAGGTCGAATTAGTGCATGTGTTCACCATTTTTTCGGGTTGGAACCATTCACATCATTCTTTGACCCTTCGAGTGTTTCGCCGTTTCTTTGAAGACAAGTTCCGGTAATTTCTTTAACATGACAGAGTCCATCCTCTCGCTCCTTTTGTCCTCATTTACTCAACAGGCCTTGCTCATCCATTAAAAAGTTCCCGTTTTCCCACGAAAACAAATACAGGTTTCCTTAACTATGTGTCGAAGGTAGAGCAACCGTGGGATTTTAGGCAAGTTCCCTGGATTGGTTATCCTTCGCTTCTTTTTCTCTTTCTCCTAATGCATTACCTTCATTAACTTGTTCGGGATGCCCCATCGCAAACGGGCAACTAGGCCCAGAAGAAAGAAAACGTTTAGAACATCGCAGACCTGAAAATTGACCGATGTAAAAACCATAGGTCGTTTCTGCACTCACTAGGACGGTGGCCTATGCTACTGTGTCTTACTTTGCGCATCTCTTCAGACAGTACAGTATTAGCGATTATTTTCTGGGATAAACAAAAGTAACATCAAAACTGGATTATCTAAGAGGAAACACTGAGAGTGCTGGGGGGCCACTGATGAGCCTAACCCCTCGCAGCTGTGTCATGCAGCCACAGAATATCGGCGAAACACGTGTCTGGGCTTCTAACTAATACCCGTGCTGCCAGTATGGTGTATGGTTTAACCTCAATAAATACAAACGGTGCTGCAGATCCCGCCCCGAGTCGTGCACCAGGTTTGTAGTCGTGTGATTCGACCGGCCACCCACGCCTCTGGGCTTACGGCAAGTTTCGTTTAATTAGCCTGTCTGGTCCTTGAACCGCTGAAAAACTCCAAAGCCATCGTTCCTCGTCAGTCAAATTGGCAGCCGGACCAGCACGCGCTGGGTGGAATCAGCCAAGCTCAGGCGCTGCGCCAAGCATGCCGGCTAGTCGCAGGCATGCATCCGTGTCGTAGCCAATCGCAACGCGCGACACGTGTACGCACGCACGTATCATTCACGGTGCACCGGCCAGATCGCTGAAGTTGGATGTTTGCACACGAGAGATTTCTTAATCTAATACACTGCTACGGCTCCTAGTGTTCTGTGTACGCTATTTAGATGCTAGAGGTCACGGTTCAGCATCTATCGTCAGCCGCTACAGGACCTGCAGCAGATGACCTAACTCATCAAACATCGTGATTGAAATTTGAGTAGATAGTTCGGCATACATTTGGTTTCGTTATATTTCTTTGTTGAATTGAGTTGAGGCTCAGAAAGCCTTTAACTAAAGAAGAATTCATTTTGATTCTGTTTTATGGAGGAAAACAGGCGAGGTTTAGGCTAAATCTGACATTTCCGGATATCCAAGTATTCTCCTAATTTATTTACTTTCACAGATCAAAACATGATCTTGATACGTGTGGGGCCATAAAAGCGCATTAATTTAAGCAATAAAGGTTTCAAAATAAATATTTTTCTTGAAACTGAAAATCTAGGCTTACGTCAATAAAAATCAGGTGAAGACAGATATATGGCAGCGCGTTGCTTTCAATTACCAAGGCGCGAATTGAGGCCCAAAAATTATGTTTTGCAAATTTGGGACATTTTATCTCATACAACGCAGGAATAAAATTGTTTGACGGTAGTGTTGAAGACGCAGACAAACAGCGAAATGTTGTCACGCCGTGCAATTAGGATGTCAAATAACTTCCAGTCGGACGTTAATTTTAAGCGTATAAGCACGTGACAGCCGAAGGGCTGCAGTGTGAATCCTGCTAGGACACACTCTGGGGGATTAATAATAATAGAAAAGTACCTAGAATAAATCAAGATGGAACAAAACGGTCCACAAGCGAAAGCAGAGTGACGATTGGCGATTTCCGTAGGGATGGTGACGGCAGTGCATGCATGCACAAGAAATTCAGATGTCTTAGGCTTCGCCCCTGTTCGACTATTTTCCGCTGTTAAGCGGCAACAAGTACACGTATCGTATTGTGATTCATTGAAATCCTTGCAAAAAATGCAATTAGTCAGATACATTCATGTAACAAATAGAAGGGAGTCTGGAGGATAAGTGCTTAGAAAGACTATAGGAGACTGGGAGGTGGAACAAACCTTACAGAAGGAAAAGGAAGTTTGATACTAATTAATTATACCAGCTGTTCCAATGGGTTGATGATATTTCGGCTTTCACGATTGACCAAGTTCAGCTTGGGTGCAGGAGTGATATGCCTGTGAATTTTTTTTATAGCGAAGCAGACTTACGCCACATCCACCTCACTCAATCTTCCCACAACAGCCTTGCGCTAATGGAAAAACAGAATCAAAAAGTCCCGCATATGCGTGGGCGCGCTGACTAAGCCAGACAACTAGTCTGCGCCTGTCACACACAACCTGGTCCCTAATTTATTCTGTAGAGTATGTGACCTATCTTACTAAAGCGCGATGACGGAAATTGGCATGATCACTTGTCGATACCTCAAATGCTGCATGTTTAATTTACTCGCCTAGTCTTTTCCGAAAAAATGCCTTTTTTTACTAGCTGAATATGATAATAAATAACTTTCTTAATCAAAATGTTTATGAATTTGAGCGGAAATCCACGTTACCTTGTATTCCGATGGGTTCCTATGCTAATACCTACTATAGGCTACGTTTTGTGCATCCACGCCTGTTTTCCTATGAGAAGAGAGAAATATAAACTTTAGCGTTTTACCAAGCAGAACGTGTCAAAGTTAAACAATGATTTTTTCCACAACGTAAATCAGATGGAGCAAGGTGTAAACAAGCAGGTTCTTTTTAGAAATCCAAATGTTTTATCCATTTTAACGATACAAATTTGCAGATGTGTGTGCTTTGATGCCCTAAAACGCAGTAATAACATCTTCTGGTAATCCCTTATTTAAACATGCTAATATTTTTCTGCCCTGTGCGATTACTCGGATAAGTTTACTATGGGTCGGCCCGTACCAAAATATACGTTACATTTGAAGCATGTGGTAAGGTTCTTGATGTGTGACCTAGTTTTCACAATAAATTAATATTTATGGGCCCACTTTTGTGTAGTTACAATCTTGGAATAAAGCCTAAACAAAGGCAAATATAAGGGAAAATTGAGTTATTTCATTTGCAGCTGAAAATATCACAAAGTTTAGGGGAACTGAAAAAACGGTCAATCCTCCCAAATATTTACCTTTACCTTGTAAAAGGTACAGTACGTAGACATACGTCAGAAAAAACTAATAAAACGCGTTTTTAAAGAGGTAACTTATTAGAGAAGGTATTTTGTTTGATCTAAGGCATATTCATTGCCGACTTCGGCTGTGGACATTCATTTTTCTCGGTGATGAGGTTTGGTGTTTGGGTGAGTCTACAACTAAGCCACAAACGGCCCCCTGCATTTGAAAGAATGTCCAAGAACTCATTACTGTGGTAAAGGCTTTTTAGGAACATCTTATTCTGATGGTTTTTATGAACACATAGCACAGAATCAAAATTTACGGTTACTTGATTGAAAACACTGAAAGTTATGAGGTATTAACCACTATTTATTGCGAGTAAATACCAGAAATACTTATAAAACATGGACAAAATGAAAGTTTTCATAATATACACAAGATGGTGTGTTTACAGTTGCATCTGGCTTCCTATTTAAATCCATGCCGCAATGACCGGTCTGTCAATATGTGAGCTTATATAATATTTTATTCCTGGGAAGCCTCTATCGACTTACACAAACCAAAATTCGTTTTCCTTAGTCAACCGCATCATAAAAATTGAGGAAAAAAAGAAAAATAGCCAATTCTAACGAAACTATGTTGTATCTGTACGCTGCATTTTAACGGCCATCCTCTAAATAACACTTGTTCTCGAAAGGTGTTTGAGTGCAATCTCCACTAAAGGACTGCTTTAAAATGTAATTCTACTCTTGTCGATTTATTTACTCGTTTATTTGCATGGACAGGAATTCTGTACATTTAAATCTTACATTTATTCAGTTACAACGTTTTTAATGTTTTCTGAATGTCCGGTTTTTTAAAAACTTTGTATTTTTAAATAAAGAAATATTGATGTTATCATTGCTTCTAGGTTTCTATTTGCCTCAACCGGCGGGCTAAACCAGATGAGGTAAGTGGTATTTTTTCCTCCGACCTCCCATCCTCCTCCTCATTCTACTCCCCATTTTCAAAAAAATCCTACAGAGAAGGCAAAATGCAGTCCCGTAGGTGGGCCAAGCTTATTCAAGTCGCTCTTCCCCTAAGCCCAACCGTAACCTATAATGGAGTTTGGCAGCTGTTCTGGAGGTATAAGCAACCCTAGTTAAAAGCAGCACTGCTTACGCCCTCACGGAGGATGGAGCTAGGAAAAGCGTCCTAGAAATACAAGGATCACGTCATCAGCAAGCTGACCGTGGCTCTTAAATGTACACCCCACTTTCAGAATAACCAAACAAGCAATAACGCCCGTCCTAATCCACCCCGTCGCGGCAGCGAGTCCGCTAACTGTAGCACCTGAACCGCGATGCTGTTCAGCTCCGGTGGAAAAACACTTCTGACGGATAAATCGCAAATTCCGAAGCACTGGACTGAGCACTTCTGACGTATCCTTACGCATCCATCAACCATCTCCGACGCTGAAGCCGAACACCCCCTCCGCCCCAAGTGGAAACAAATAATGACCTGGACCCCCGCCTTCCTTACCAGAAACCATTTGAGTCGTGCAACAATTGCCCGAAGGGGATCCAACCTAATTCTTGCCGAAGTCTACAAGCCTGACAGTCCCTGGCTGATGGACATACCTACAACGATATTGCAGAAGATGAAGCACCAAGGACAAATTTCTCGTGATTTCGAGGACGCTGCCATCCTCCACTCCTAAAAGAGTAAAAAGGACCGGTAACACTGTGATAATCACAGAGGCATCTCGCTGCTCAACCTCGCCAGGACGATGTTCGTTCGTATTCCACTACCTTCGTGGATCTGACGCAAGCAACTGCCACGGTGAATCGTGATAGCCTGTGGAAAATCATGGAGAAATTCGGCTATTCTGATTGATTCAGGCACAGGGTGTGTCAGTCCCACGGTGGGTTGATGGCGCGCGTCACGAACAATGGGGCAGTTTCTGAAGCATTCGCAATGACCAACCGAGTGAAGCAGAATTGTGCACCCTCTCCCATCCTCTTCAGTCTTATGTTCTCTGCTAGGCTGATGAACGCCTACCTTGATGAGCACCCTGGGATCCGCATCACACGCAGAACCGACGAGCAACACCTCAATAGACGACACACGCAGGTCGTAACGAATGTGTCTATGGCTACAGCCGGTGACCTATTCTTTGCGGGCGTCTGAGAGCTCAGAAACGCAACGGTGGAGGCTATGCAAAGGTGCATTTACCTGTTCCTAGCTGCCCGCGCCAACTTTGGACTGGCCATAACCATGGACAAAACGTTGATCCTGCGTCAACTGTCACTGAACACTTAATACCATGTCGCTCGGGTCACTGTCAACGTCACCTAACTTAAAACCGTGTACAAAATCACCTATCTAGGCAGTGCACACACACAGCACCAAAATCTACGACAAAGTTGTGCACCTGATCATCAAAGCCAACCAGGAATTTGGCTGGTGGCAAGCCTCCGTGTAGAATCACCACAGCCTTAATCTGAACACAAAACAGAATATGTGCAAGGCCGTCGTTTTGACGAGACTCTTGTATGGATCAGAGACGTGGACCATCTACCACATCCCAGCCAGTTTACTCAATTACTTTGTTCGCAGCTGCCTTTACAGAATACTTAAGCTGAGATGGCAGGACAAGATCCCAGACACGGAAGTCCTGGAACGAACAGGAATCCTCAGCATCCACGTCATACTGTGGCGACTACAATTGTGATGGAGCAGCCACCTAAACAGGATGGACGACGAGTGACTACCCAAACGACTTTTCCGTGACTATAGGGGCCTGCCGACAGGGAGGACGAAAACGACGCTAGATGAACACCTAGAAGAACTCTCTGGAGCGACTGCAAATCAACCCGGAGACCTGGGAAGACCTCGCCCAGGATCAACTAATCTGGGGAAGAGCAGTGAAGACTGGCACATCTGTCTACGAGGGAAACAGAATCACCGCTCTGAAAATCAAAGGAGTGACTCGCAAGTCACAAACCATTTTGGTGTAAAACCCCCACCTCCTTCCAAACTATACACGCTGCCAACGCACATTTTGCTCGCGGATCAGCCCCTTCAAACATCACCGGACCCCTTGCGCAAGCATCTTAACAACCCCAACTACTGCCTCTACAAACGCCCTATCGTCACCCCTGCACAAACCCCCACGACAGCCACATCCACCACCGGTGACTACACTTGTGATGCTCCGTAGCCATCGGTCACTTTCAACTCTATCATCTCTGCATGAGCTACCACGACGAAGACGTGAACGACCACGACCAACACCACGCCTTCCACTCCTACCATCGGTGTGAGCAATCCCAACGCCCCATCAACCCCTACCCTCAGCACCAGCAATAGGGACTCGATTATGACCAGTCCTGTTTGTGACCCCACATTCCACTCACGCACCAGCCTCCTGGGCCCCTTGCGAATCCATAGCACTGTGACCGGTGGACTAGTAACAGGCATTCGGACATACGATCGTCGCTTTTACATCTACTGTTCTCACTGTCTACGCATATTCCCTAAACACACGGGCCTGGTCGGTCACCCAAGAAAGCGGGATCCACCGCAATAACGACATGCCAAACGTATCTTGCCTATCCGACAACTCTTCCATCTCCAGCACTAACAGGTAGACATCCGCTAGCGTGGACACCACTAGCAGCATCACCAGCGCACCCTTCTTTGTCACCCCTGAACCTATCCCGTCCACCTTACTACCGTATATCACGTAGTAGCCTGATCGGTAATTTGGGAATCCAGTGCATAGAGACTGGCGAACCAGCACCAGGAGCATCAAAACACACCCATCGCAACCACATCAACAACCCACACTGCCCACACACATTCAGTTACCACATGGGCCTATTTGGCTGCATGCGAAATCGATTCCTTGGCTTCTTCTCCAACTAGTTCCTCTGCTAAATGTGTGATCCGAGCAATTCTGCCCTTCCTAGTGTACTGTGTGGGAGTCTACGTTATGTGTGTGGCACGCGCAGGCAAAATTTTCGTAACTACGTCAGTAACCTCTCTCAAACTCAGCATCAGTTGGTTGACTGGCTGGTTGGAACAATCGACCGGTGCACAGGAAAGGGCATCGTGAGCGAAGGCGAACAAGTGCCTACTCCTCACTATGTGTGAATCTAGCACGGTGCGCTAAAAGCTATGGCTTGGAAGGTTGTCAACTGACAGGATAATTCGGTTCACTCAGTCGGCCTAATGTGGGTGTGTTTGTATGGAATGACCGACTGGCTGACTGAAAGTCAGGCTGCAATGACTCCTTCTTAATGTGTGGCCTATATGGCACTCCCCCCTCAGCTGGGATCCGAGCCGGCGTGGTGGCACTCTTAGGGGCGGCTCCGGTCGCGCCAGACCCCTGCGCCTCTCCCGCCTGTGGTCTCCTTGACCTCGTAATGACACCGTCTTTAGATGGGAGATTAGGAGAGTGCAGTAAATGTTGCTGTAAACTAATTCATACACAATTCACCGTCCATCATGCTATGAATCACACGGTGGGCCGCGTCGGAAACGACGGTCGAACTGTCGCGTGCATGATCCACGGTGGACCTGTCAATGGCGCTAGTCGCTGAATCTACGGCAACAGTCATCTGGAACGCGTTCTAATCAACAGTGTTGATAATCATAGCAGTCTTCCTAGAATTAGTAATATAGTAGTAGTAGTAGTAGTAGTAGTAGTAGTAGTAGTAGTAGTAGTAGTAGTAGTAGTAGTAGTAGTAGTAGTAGTATTAGTATTAGTAGTAGTAGTAGTAGTAGTAGTAGTAGTAGTAGTAGTAGTAGTAGTAGTAGTAGTAGTAGTAGTAGTAGTAGTAGTAGTAGTAGTAGTAGTAGTAGTAGTAGTAGTAGTAGTAGTAGTAGTAGTAGTAGTAGTAGTAGTAGTAGTAGTAGTAGTAGTAGTAGTAGTAGTAGTAGTAGTAGTAGTAGTAGTAGTAGTAATTCCATGCGAAGGAAAGAGCGCATGTGCAATTAGTTCAGTTTTCGCCTAGGAATTTCCACTATTACCTCGGGGGCGTTGGTTATTTAAGGCTCATTCTGCTTGCGTCAGAGGATATTTGGCAGCATCAACCAGACTCTCTTTACATGCGTGTCATTTCTTCATGACAAGGCTATGCCAGGACAAAATGTGAAGTTATACGCAACAGTGACTCGCCTGCACAATGCCACCGCCATAACAGGCGACTCATGGACGACTCCTCTTTGAAAACCGAAAAAAAAGTGAACTGTCTACTGAGGACTTTTCAGCGATTTCGCCCCACAACTGTTTTTTGGATCGCCACACTAGAATCGATACGACCGTAGACTTAAGCTGGAATAGCCAATCTTCTGAAGATTTGAACTTTTGTCGATCATTTTTACATTTTTAAGGCTTTAACTTCCTGAGTGCCTCAGACGCCCAATTTTTTTTCATTTTGTATACAGTCAAACAGGCCCACGTTTCACGGAGCTGGTTTCGGATGCGATAAGACCGTTGTCTTCCTGTGAGCCAAAATTTACCGCGCGGAATGCATAAAAGTTGGCGGAGAAAATGGTACTTTACTTGCATAAGGTGCATGCACATACGTACACTAGTGCAATACGTAACGGTCATACTTACATACCGTATTTATAGTTACCAGGGTAATCTCTTTGTATAAAATAGCCCATCAATGAGGAGAACTAGTCAAAGTAGGAGCCAAAAACGCTGACACAGGCGAATCGCTCAGGAGACTTGGTGGAAACACTCACGCAATCATCACCGCATTCAGGCGAAGCGAGGCACTGGCTGCCGTAAATGAGCGTTGGTGGATTTTGTCCCACATCGCCAACTATTCCGTGAACCACGATCCGATGGCGTGGAAAAAATCGACATTGCATGCGCAGGACCTCATTTTTCACCTTAGTAAGGCCAGCCATCAGCGCCGCGTCGGGAGTGGAGCTCACTGTATCCTCGAGTATATCTTGCACAAACTGTTGCAACAGGTCCCGCACGGCTTGTCGGTGCGCAGAGAAGGCATATTTTGGGGAGGGCGCGAGTTGGTAGGTGTTCGGTCGTTTGACTATTGCAGCCTTCTTGCCGACTTTTGGAGCAGCCACAATGCTGTCAACTCCCGGCATTCTGCGTTTATCGATTGGTCCACTTTGAATATCCTAGGGGCGTACTGGTCAGATTCAGTGAGGGTCAAACGAAGAAGTGTAGTTTGTTTGGAGGTGGGGAGGTGGGAGAACGAATGTTCGGTATCCCTGCGGTGATCTCGTGCGCATGCTGACGACGGCGAACTCCTCCACCTATCTGTTCGTCCCCTAATGTCAAATTGTCTAGAGTGCAATGAGTAGCCAAGCTCACGACTGGACTCCAGCTTAAATTTGCATTTTTTCGCTTTCCTACTATATTTGTGCTTCTGGTAATCTTCTCGCGTTTTCAATGTCACCCATTTTTTGATAGATACATCTCATTGATTCGTTTATTTTGCTTCACACGTGTGATGAAGTGAAAACATCGCAACTTACAGCGGCGTCCGTCGGAGCAACACTAACAGAACAGTTAAAAATGGACCCCCGAAGAGCAACTCACACCCGAATGTGTTAAACCACGAGTACCCTCCGCTGCTACGGGAGTTCCAAAGCTGGACAAGCAGCGCGAAGGTTTGGTGTCCCGCCAGGTAAAAATCGAACCCTTTCTGAAGAGTTACCGAACCCGCCGCAATCACGGGAAGAGCGAACAAAGGGGATGAGGACATTAGGTGAGAAGGGTGGTGGCACGCCAAAGGAAGAGCAAGGTGGACGGGGCAAAATGGCAGTGCGCAAGGGCTCTGAGGGAACTCGATCAAAACGCATAAGGGGATTTAGCGAAGCGCTGAAGAATATGGGAAAACGCAATCTTTTTTCATTGGTCTTTGAATACGATAGATAACAGTTCTGGAGCCGTGGTACAGAAAGTCATGCCGTTACGAACAGCATAAGACATCAAGCTGGGAGTAAAAGATAAAAAAACAACAACATAAGAGGGCCTTTAATAAAGAGGGAATACATGGGACTGGTAAGTACCTTTCTGAGTACCGCACCACGTAAGCTAATGCTTCGCAGAAGAAGTGTTACCTGACCCATGCGTGGGAGAAAACAAAAATCATCAGCAGTTACCTGTAGAAGAATGTGAACTTGAAAACGCAAGACACTTTGATGAGTCATGTAGCAGCAGGTAGATTGATTGGCTGCATAGGATGAATAATTCATCAGGCGATGTTAAAATGTAACTCCCTCCGTATATTTACCATGTGCCTGCGGGATAAACTAGAACAAAAATCTAAATTTGAAGAATAACTGGCTTCCTACCTCCAAGAACTTAACCAACCGCATATGTATAGGTCTATGCAGGAAGAAGTGTCGACAAAGACAATGGCTACTGATTTGATCAGTTCGGAGATGCTAGGCATCAGCCGCCGTCGGTGTGCCTTCCCACATATATTCCTGACCCCTTTGCGGCTGCCTGTGAGGGCTCTAGGTTGGGCCTCAAGGCAAAACGGGACGATAAGATCGCATAATCCGATTAGTGAAAGCACTTTCAATAATCTGATCTCAACCGGCGTGACAACAGGCCCGTGGCTCACTGGTAGAACGTTGGACTTAATTAAGCTCTCTGTCCAAAGAACGCAAGTTTGAGGATCAGCTCGTATAAAACCTGAATGTGGGTGACAGACGAATGCTAATAAACCAGAGATGGTCATCCCCGTCCCACTAGTCTTTGTCAGAATTCTCTTTCTGCAAAAAATATGCAGAATAACATTACAGAAAAAGCCAAGGGAAACTGGAATGACCATTTCGGGCTTATTAACCTTCGGCAACCAGCCATACCCAACCCAAACTTTTCCACTCCTGACTTTCGAACCCACGACCTGTTGTTTAGACGTCCAACATCCTAACCACTGAGCTATTTTTTCCGGTCGGCTGCGATCGGATGTATTCGCAATGGTAGACGGGCATTCACAGATCGCGATACATGACGCGCATGTAGAGATTGGGCCTCAGGGCTCACCCTTGAGCCCCGCCAGCAGTCGCTTGACAGCTAGTACTACAAAATAATATTATTAAAATCAAAAAAGGTCTTTCGGAAAGGCAACGAACTTTAGTTCGTAATTTTTCCAAGCTGCTTCCCAGACAGTCGTCAGATATGCAAACCGATACATTGGCTTCTCGCAGCAAGAACTACCATGGTTTAATAAAAAGTCCGTGAAATCAACATAAGAAGAATTCGAAGCCCAACGAAACGCTTTAGAATACCCTTCCGCGCTTAGTCGGGCTACTCTCTCCGAAGGCTTACTAATATAAGGCAATAATGATATTCTATTCAGACGGCCAGTGACTACAGTTCGACAACCGTAACATAAGTCGTTGGGGTTAAATGAGCAGCCACGTCCAAAATTTCCCGCCATTCATAACGGGGGACACTGTGGAACGAATAAAACAACCCTGGTTGTCTAGTTAATGTGGTGGCCTAGGTAATGCAGGTAGACAGGCATGCAGAAAAAACGTTATTTTTCATGGTTTAAGCAGGATGGTGGGATAATGCAAGCAATGTGTGAACGAGAGGGGAGCCTTGAGTGTTCGGATCATTACAGGACCACACCCGCTAAGGTATACCCACCATCGGCACGCGCATTGGCCTTCAAGCATGGCGCGAAACCTTGCTCACAGTGTCGCCATGGGAACAGGCGCCGGATTACCTTTGTGTTAATCTATAAAAACCACTTCTGTTTGCAAGAAAACACAGGGGAATAGTTAACTAGCTGTTCCGGGAGCAATTACATTTCATCCTTATCTACTGCGAAATTTCCAGCCTTTAGTGTCAATCCTCATGTCGGCTATGGGCCAACACTAAGGCGATTGCAACTGATCTCACATAGTTCCAGAGAAAGGGCAAGTGCTCATTGGATCAGATGTATTGAACTTTTGACGTTGCGGAGGGCTTGGTCCGCTAACGATTTTCAAGGCGCTAAATGCATAAAATTTAACAGAAATTGAAGTGGCATGCCGAAGTATTCCTCCTTGGGTTGATCGATTTTCTCATCATTAGCTGTTTTGACCTTTTGGTGGATGTATGGCGGGCCTGCCAGCTCTCTCACCTCACGTCTCTCCACTTTGTCAATCTGACCATGTATTTCTAGCTAAAACATTCTATGGAACATCGAAGACTCTTGTGTTTTGCGTCTACCTTGGAGGACAATTGGAGGTAGCTAACAGATAACAAGGAATAGATACTGGCATAAAAATTGGCAGACTCCAGCTAATGTACGACTCCTGGTGTTAACTTTCTGCCAAGGATAGTTGAGTACTAATCTGAAAACCGTTTTAAATAGTCTGTTATCCACGATTTAGAGGTAAGACGGCCCAATATTAGTATGCAGTTCCGTATTCTTAGAGGGGCCCACCATTGAATACGGGTACATACGTTCTCGGCTAGAACCAGGACCGCCCCATGGTCCGTGTGATCGCTAAGTTGGATTTTCGCTCTGATTCGAGGGTTCGGCCACTCATCCGAACTGCCAGTTTGGGTTCGTGTATCCGTGAGGAGTGTCGTCCAGTAAACTGGCCTGTGTATGAACAGGGCCAGTTGCGGCCCGTACGGCACACAGTCTTCCAGCTGGTTCTTCATTTAAATCAATCATTTTCCACACGGCAGCTTCCGGACGATAGACAATGCTCATGCCCCACTATGTGGCAATAGACTCGATAACGTTCTCTGCATTTCTTACTCACAGGGGGCATCGAAACATCATTGTTGGCTCTCATCTGTTTGGTTCCTGGATTAAGCAGAGGGCTTCAATTCATGGGTAGTCATAGTTTGATAATTAGTCATGGAGATACTGGGGTTCGTGATTTCATTCCTGTAGATCGTTGTAGTATATTTTGACATTCGGGAGAAGCGGGTTCTAAGACCGCTTCACTTATGTCACACTCGTTGAGTACCAAGATAACCTCAGAACAGTTTGATGCATGTACTCATTCAGAACAATGAGATGCCGAGTTGAGGATCAGATCCAAGGGAGGTGATCACTATTTCATTTCTTCTTCCCTCTTTGTTGTTCGGCATTTGGAGAAAGCTTAGCATCATGGCCAGTCAGTCTGCTCGACAAACAATATGCGACAGTTTTAGCATAAGGCATCATGAGCTCCAAAGTCCGGTGACAGATAAATCAACATACGGAGCAATTTGATCTTTAATTGATATCAAACGTGTGGGCTATCGCAAGTTCTTTTCCACTAATAGTGATCAGTAAATTTAGCAATCGGCATTCAAAAACCATTGCTCATGGTAAAGAGGATGAACCCGGGCCACGATTCGAAGCTATCTCCGGTTAAACGGCTCTTTTAGTTGGAAGAAGACAGAAGAAATTACAATAACTTCCGACTGAAACTTCAACGGCTTCCAAATTGGTCAGAATTCCAAGTGAATCGACAACCTAGTGGTTGAAAATTACAGACGCATTAGTGTCTACTCTGTCATACTAGTAGGCGCTATATAACACTACAATTAATTCATCTATGGCGGACACGTTGGCTGCAAGTTGTAGGTTAAAGGCCCGTGCCGCTGGTGAATATAAAAATGTTGTTCCAGAATGCCCTCTGAATTTAAACCTTGTGTGACTTAACATCGAATACAGTTACACCACTGATGAGGCAAACAAGTAACACATGATAGCAGAAGCTAGGCCATAAAACTAACAGGAAGGGAGCAGAATAATTCGCCAATTCTCACACGGCGGCATGGCAGTTCGACCGTCGATTTCGACGAGGTCCACCGTATGCTCCACACCAGGCGGTGCAGGGACGGTGACTTGCGCGTGAATTAGTTTTAAGTGATAGTAGCCTTGCGCTGCAGCTACCGCACTCTCTCCTCCTCCCCCACCTGAGCCCGGTGTCAAGACAGAGTCAAGAAGACCGGAGATGGGAGAGGGCGCAGATGGCTGGCGCAGCCAGAGCCGCCCCTGGGCGTGCCACCACACCTGGCTCGGATCCCACGAAGTGGGAGTGCCATAAAGGCCACATTAAGAAGGAGCCATTGCAACCTGACTTTCAGTCCGCCAGTCAGCCACTCCACACAAACACACATGGGGCTGACCACGCGGTTCGAGTTATCCCGTCAGTTGGCAACCTTCCAAGACACGGCTTTTAGTGCACCGTGATAGTTTCAAGCGCGTCAGATTGTTTATAGTGAGGAAAATACGCTGAGCTCTCGACCTCACTCTCTCCCTCACCCCCACAATCAGACCAATGTCCGAGTTGGTCAGTTGTCTGATGCGGAAGCGGGCGCAGCTGCTGGTGACCTCGTCTACGTGTACTACGTATACGACCTGGCCCCCAAACACAAGCACCAGGATTTCACACAGCAGGGGGTTGAACGGCTTACATCTCACATGTGTGAGATAGCCAGAGGTCACGTTAAGAAGGAGCCATCGCAGCCTGACTCTCAGACCACCAGTCAGCCACTCCACACAACACACATTGGACTAACTGCGAGGTCTGAGTGTAATTGTCAGTTGGCAACCTTCCAACCGCGGCGGTTAATGTTACCGCACACTCTTCTCCTCCCCCACCTGAGCCCAGTCTCACGACACAGGCCAGGAGGCCGGAGATGAAAGAGGTCGCAGGTGGCTGGCGCCGCCCCTGGACGTACCACCACACCTGGCTCGGATCCCACAGAGTGGGAGTGCCATAAAGACCACATTAAGAAGGAGACACGGCGGCATAGGGACGTTTGAACGGCCAGTTCCTCACTCATCTGCATAAAGTATGTTCGAAAAAAATTAGTCTTCAAATACAATTTGCTGGTAAGTTTCTCGAAATCAATTCGCGCCTAGGGCGTGCTGACAACCTTGAGCAGGCTTTGGAGACCGGAAGTGGACTGACTCGTAGTACCGATTCACGACAGTCCCACCACCACAAGCAACAGTGTTCACTGCATGCATCACGGAGCGGGCACAGCACCGGTGACTTGCGCGCGAATGGAGCAAACCTGTGCCACACTCTCTCTTCTCTCACTCATCTGACTCCGATATCGAGACAAAGTCAAGGCAACCGGACATGGGCGCAGTCGTTAATAAAACTAAAAAAAAACATCTAAGCGGGACCACCCATGCGACCTGGCCTCCACTGCATGCTTCAGTAAAGGAAGATGCCCAGAGTAAGAGTCGCATTAAGAAGAAGCCTCTCCAGCCTGACTCTCAGTCCTGAGAAGAAATGAGCTACCACCAGCTGGCAACCTTCCAAACCACGAATGCAGCACGTCAGAGGAGCTCGCGAGACTTGCCCCCAACTTCCACCCACAGTGACTACACGCAGGTAGGAAATTTTCATTTCCACCGGTCACGGTAGTGCCTGGTTTTGGGCGACTGATAGAGGTAGCGCAGAGCTGATTATTTTGGTGAGATCAAAGTAAACAGTTTCTCTTCTGTGCATTTTGTCGAACTGATGCTTGACAAGCACTCAGCGACGACAGGAAATCGCAGAAGATCCTAGGTAATCTCCATCACGTCCAAGTTGGAGTGCATTACATTGCGGCCGGACTGTCAGTCCTGTTCATGACTGAGTTCCCTCGTCACCCGGCAAACTTTTCAGTCATGAGGCCTTGTGTATCGCGATTTACCATGGCGAAGAATACACTGATGTGCCGTCTGGCTAGAATTCCTCGTGTTGGCTGCACTCCCCTTCCCTCTTCAATGCATCAGTCGACGCTTCGATGTTGTAAACCAACCGCTGATGGAATTAGGCACAGTGGCTGACGCGACGTGCCACCACAGACGCGTACGGTATGTACCGACCTATACAACTAGAGTCAAACATGAAGCTAATAGAGCAAGCAAACGTTAGCCTCCGGCAAGCTTATATCCATGCAACATATACCCCGAAAACAAGAGCGTTAGTATGTAGTAACTCGTAGATGGCTTTGAGCATTCTTAAGAAACCCGTAAAGCTTAGTCCGTTCCTGACCATATGCCGGTCGCTCCACCAAGTTTAGTAACTGGACTCTATAGTAGTGGTAGGCCGAAGCTCATCACAAGAAGCGACCCTGCCGAGTCTCACGGCAACTGAACGTTCCCATTTGTGCCGACGGACCAATATTAGGGAATGAAAAGCTAGCATTGACCAGCAGGCAATACCGTATGTAAGTTCTCGAAATTCATGTGGTCCTGGAATGCGGTTCAGCAATGGATATGAATTCGAGCATACGTCACCATGTTCAGAGCACTCCTCCTTTCTGTGGTGCTGTAAACTCGGAAGCCGCTTAAAATAGCACTTACTACAGCCAACACAAGTTAAAGAACAACGAAAATGGCAACATCTTTATCAAATGGATAGCAAGGAAGAAATAGTAGAAAATAAATTGGCCAATGGACAAGAGAGGTTGATCTATTATGTACATTCGTGAGAGGTTTGCGAGTTCGCTTGGAGTAAATTTAGCTTGGCCACACATGGATAGAAAGATGTTTTTGTGTCTTTCTCTCCTAGCAGACTACACAATTGTATTTCATCAAACTGGCCTTCTTCAATAAGTGTGTGATCAGCGTAATCGTTGAGAACTCCCGAAGCGTTGAAAGATACGGGATTGATATCCGCCGTCGCTCCTGTTGTCACTCGTGATCGCTGACGCTCACATCGGAGACGAGAGTTCATGACAGTCATGTGCAATTTGACTGGATTGCCGATTTCCCGACGGCCACTGTGAAGTCCATGCTGTGTAAATAAATCGGCTATGTTATTCGCGACATTCTGCAAGCGTCTGGCTTCTGCGTTATCGAGGAGCTGGTAGAAAAAAGAAGAGGCAATTTGAAATTGAAATAATTGCCAATATGAAAAATTGCTGCAATGGAACACACGATTATTAGCGGCAGGAAAGTCAATCATTAAACTTACCGTGGCATAGAGGACATAGACGGACTTCGGATCATCATTCATACAATCAAACCCTCTGATGGTAAGATGAAAAAGGCCTACCCAGTTCCGTAGTGGCAAAAGACGTAAGGAGTTTCGACGCGAAAGAAATTTCTTTTTGATCCGCCAGTAATAGAGTTGCAAGAGTAAAGTGTAATTTGTTCGGCGCAGGGAATAGATCTTCGTCTATGTAGCCATAAACTCGGTTCTGGTCAGTATGGGTACTTTTAAGCAGTTGATCCTTAAATTTCATAAAAGCCTCTTGTGCGAGCGGATGGAGGACGGGTAGGCAAACAAAATGTGTAGGCGGAAGAAAAGATCTAGCATCTGTCAAGATACAGTCAATTCTACTGATGGCGGCAGGAATATTAGCGGACACATCTGTAACAATTTTTATATTGGTGTCAGAAGATAACTGGTTAGGGAAGACCAGCTTGCAATTAAGATCGGCTTCTAATTTCTTCTGAGTGGCTCGATTGTTGCCAATCACGTTCTTGTGAAAGATCTTTGGCACGTAGATCGTCCCAGTATATTTGCCCTGGTCGCAAGATACAGGTTTCGTAAGACAGGCAGTCGTCGGACCCGAAAAGACGGGTTCCTCTTGCGTGTCATCCGCAACTAGGGGTTCGTCCGGTAAAATTGCTGTCAGCCTCTTCTTCTAGATGGCCGACCGGTACGATTTCAGTTGAGGACCTGGATGGGTTTTTCCGGTACAAACGACGGTCAATTTTTATGATTGGTGGTAGTAAAGTGTCCATCTCAAA
>WEDG01010798.1:0-97172 GCA_017591395.1 Schistocephalus solidus | reverse complement strand
CAAGAGCCAGTCAACTAATGTTATCCACCTCCTCCATTTCGATAATATGTCTGCGAAGTCGGCGTCGAAATATTTTTCAAATTCCAGCATCTGATCGCATTCGATTACTAAAAAGCTATCATCCAGACAACAAGCCCAGCATTTTGGTCTGTATGTCCGGGGAGCGGTTCTTTGAAAAATGGTTACTCAAATTAAAATGAGTAACGTGATAATCGAAATGTTCAGAGACCCCGGTACAATTGCGTTACCTAGTCCAAATCGTTAACTGGCAGGGAACATATCTCATAGATTAGTTTACCTGAGGACCATTTTTAAAGACCTTTACTGTCTCAGCATTAACTGCAGCAATTTTGAAGGCCTTTCAGAGTTTCGAATACATGATGCGGAAGTTGGAATGTCCGCATTTCAATAAATCGTTATCCTTATTTTCTGATCCTATCCTACAAGGCAAGAAACTAAAACCACGTAGGGAATATTTTCACGATAATCACTGCAGTCTGCGCAATTTCGGAACTTGAAAATGAACGTGTGGACGCCTTGTCCTGCTGATTTGTGAAATGAAACTGGCAGGTGACGAAGAAACTTCCGATTATACATGAAGCAACTTACATTTACCTAGCGTTTTGTTGCCTAGAGGGCTGAATGTGACACTGCAGACGTCACTTGTCCATAAAATACGTGCCATCCCATGGGAGTTGAGATTTTTCCTCAAGCCATCTTACATTCGATCACCTTCCAAAGACATCTTAACGATCACTGCACTTTATTTTCAAATTTTACTCCACTTACGTAAGACTGCCTCTGTGTGTTTGCAAGATAATCTCTGCATCTCCGACGACACCTGTCCTTATCATCATAACATTATGTGCAAATAGCACCATCTCAGACTTGACTTTGACCCAGTGTGGAAAAGAAAACAGATATTCCAGGCGGCAGAGTTATTGTTCACAACCGGCTCAAACACCCACTCTTAGCCCTATTTTTGTCGTTTCCCCACTGAAGAGGAAGCGCTCTGAGTGTCACAGTTAAAAGCCCTGTTGAGTTACAAATGATCAATACAGAGAGCCCACATCTACAGGGTCAATGCAGTTGACTTATTTACAGATCATGTGTTGTTTTCGGCATAGCCGTCCTGCATTTCGTGAAGGTAATTTATCTGGTTGGGCTAAACTTATTCCACGATTAAGCTGTAGAGAATAAGCAGACTTTCCTTAGTTATTCGACTTTCCACATTGTGTATCAATACCTTCTTATTTATAACATTAAGTTTTAATCCAACCTGCATAAAATACACTTGCAAAGCTTTTTACGAACTCCTTTTTCTATATTTTTAATAAAACAATTACAATACCACTGTAGCCGCCGAATCCTTTAAGAAGAATTACGGTGGTTAATTAATTCGACCGAAATAATCTGGATAAAATGGTGCAGTTGCCTTCAAATCGTTCACTTGAGTTCGCAGAAGCAACCAAATAATGGAAAACAGATTGAATTTACCCAGTGTACTTTGGTTTTAGTACTAGAGGAAATTATTTCTCTGCAACTAGCAGAATTTGTTAACATTTTCACATTTACCATCCAAATATCATTAAAATGGATTGGAATCATTTCCATGTCTCGCATATTGGTTAAACACGACCTTTCTGAAACGACTTTTTAATAGACCATCAGTTATTGCGGGTCTTCGCTCACAAGACAGCTTCAAGGTCCACCGATGAAGGAGGGGGACCGGAAATAGACTCTTTGTCACAACGCTAAGGACTGTAAACCACGAATCAGTCTCTAGCAGGGACAACTTGAACGAATCCATGAATATCCAGGGATCCCTCAATTTTAAGGATCTAGAGAATAGTTCAAACAAACAACAGCAGTGTTTAATTCCAGTAATGCCGTTATTCGAAAGTTGTTCTAAAGAGAAAATAAAAGGGAATCGTGTTCCGCCACGAGGACGTTGGAGGATACTGTTCTTTTAGATATTCTGCCTCTACCATACTCTTCCACCATTGCTCATTCGGGTAGGCATAAGTTCGGACGTAAGTAAGACAGCACGTATTCAATGGAATGACTGGCAATTAGAGACGACATTGGACCTTAAGTGCAGGCGGAATTAAACAACCGACAAAGACTAGGGAGACTTGAATCCTCATTTCTTGCTAATAAGTCGTCATAAACCAGCCATGACTATCTTCAGGTTTTGCAACACCTTGGACTCGAACCCGTAAACTGCGGGTTATACGTCAAGCGCCCTAACCAATGAGCCCCTGTTGTCATCGAGTTTATTAGCAAAGTTAGGGTGGCGCTCAGAGGCCACATCCCTCAATGCTTTAGGCCTCAAGCTCAAGCCCCATCAGCAGTTGGAAATTTACTACCGAAAAAAACAAGACAAACTGGACTGCCTATTTTGGATTTATTAGCCGTCATCAGCTGGTCATATCCAACCCCAAGAAGTGCAAGATGCGAAGTTCGATGGGTAAGGCATCGGAGTTCTAATCAACAGGTGGCAATTTTCGAGCCTCGGGTTTTGCGAAACCTGGGGTTGGGTACGGCTGAGGCTTATTTCGAGTTATACAGGAACGTCTCAGGTTAATTAGCCAAATTAGGGTGGGTAAATCCTCTGTAGGAACGTTCTGCTATTATGCTGTAGGAAGTGTGCGTTAAGCTGATTGGTTTGCAGCTATCGAGCTGGGACCATAGGCTGCATCTGGCATTAAATCATACGTCTGCCTTTTTCCTGAAACCTAGACGTCTGCTCGCTTACTATTAGTGAAAAGGGTTTCAACCAGATCATTTATACGCACTTTCAATTCTGTTTAACCCAGCCAATTCGTCTGTATAAATCTTTCAAAATCCTTCTTTATCACGAGTTCAACACACAGCTACAAATTGTGGATTGTGCTCAATCTGAAGATGTCTTTCTATTACTACTTTCTTCGCTCCAGCAAAGACGGACTGAAGTAGCTTTGAGGAGAGGACGGGTTTCATGACGCTTGATCAACATTTCGCACTCCCGACTTACCTGCCTGACAAGGTCATCGCTAGTTTTATGGTGCATTCACCCACAAGGAAAAACATATCTTGGTTTCTAAAAATGAGTCAGACAGCAGATTCCAGCCGCAAGATACTCGCATCTACTGAATATGGTATTAACACGCCCAAGAAACACCCAAACAGTCACCAATTTCAGCCGAACTCCTGCGTTATATTCACCTTTTATTTACAGAAATTTGTTTATACACTTGTACATGCTGAGCCTCAACCATCGTCACCTACTTTCAAAGAATTCATGTTCTTTGTATTAATGAGCCCTACATCTTCCTCTTCTTTGATCCAACTATTTACGACGACATTAGTTACCACTTAACTTTCGCATTATTCTTTTAATCCCCCCAGCAACAATCGTTGTCCCCTTTCAAACCCCTTTCCGGCTGTTCTCTTTGGCATCTGATTCCAGTGCGTGAAAGTGCCTTTTTCGAGTGCAGATTAACTAGCTGTTTCCAATTTTTAAGACCCACATTCATATGGAACCCCGTGGATGCCCAACGGTTATTTCATTTGCCTTCGTCTTTTTGAGCGCAAAATTCAGACATCCAGAACTCTAGCCGGTTTGCGGTCTCGGTAACTAGCGGATGGGTGACAATGATAGCTTCACCGTCGTAAGTTCAACGATATCCACCGTGTCCTTACAGCATGGTGGTGCAGGGACTGCAATTTGACTGGATTATAGTGAGTACAGACTTGCGATGCATCTATCTCACTCTCTGTTCCACTCCTCCATATGGTCCCGCTTTCTGGACAGAGTTACGAAAAGCGTTGCTGGCAGAGGGTGCAGGCCCACACCAAACATAAACAAGAACACCACAACACCGGGAACGGCAGCCCTCGATTTCACCCTCTCCCCCACACCCAGCTCTTTTTTCCGCGAAATGCAAAGTATCGAGATGGAACCTCGTCACGCCGTGGTGCTATTACGCCGTATACTCTGTGACTGCTGATATCGATAGATGGCATTAAATAACTGATCCACAGTAAGTAGTATTTACTTGTATATTAGACTGCGTTGCAGGACCTTGAATGTATTAGTCCTCATCCGACCCCTGGTACAAGGGCTGTAAGCAATATTTTGCCGTTAAACCTAATGCCCCCACGGACGCAAAGTGAAGAGCATGCTAATACATCTTAAAATAATTCATAAGATTTAAAGATTTGCTGGGTCCGTTGTTTATGCTAAGATATAGATTGGAGGTATCCTGCACCTTCTCAAGTCCTAACAGCCTACAAAGCATACACATAGAAGGCAGTTTAGTGTGTGCTATTTACCTTAAAATTCGATCAAGTGCACCTTTTTCCTCTGCATCTAGAGAGTCTCCAGATCATTTTTTGATACATACAGGGCCCTGCGTAGTCACCTTCGGACTGGCACCACTGGTGTCTAATGGGTCCCTGCCCCCTATAAATGTTACTCGATTTATTTTGCCATTTTATCTATGACAATGGAATGCAGTAAGAGTTCGAAAGCTCAGACGAATAAAGTCATGACGATTCTTCTTCTTCTTCTTCTTTACTTACACATCATAGTCTTTCATGACTATTAATAACTTATTAGTACAATGGCCACCTACTTTCCCACAAGTTCGAATATTCGCAAAAATACTACATCAAACGTTAGATTTCATTGTTATCTGCGAAAAGTCAGCTCCGATTTCAGTCATAGGGTCTGAGTTGTACTCAACTTAACCTGCTTTTACCTGATCCTCTCTTGTGATGCCTTTGTTTTCCAGTCGCGTCTGCCTTTGAGGGCAAACACAGTTCCTACTGTGAGGTGGTCTTTAAATCGAATATTTATCATTATTTCAACATTAATAAAAAAAATGTCGGAATAATAATATTTAAAAAAGCTCAGACCCGTCCCACAGAATCAGCCGATGTATGTGCGAACATTCTCTGCAGCGGATGCACGTTTCCGGCTGATAATTTTAGCAATTTACGGCACCCATCTTCTCTAGGGCTCGCGGTTTCATGGGTATTAAGTGGCATATTTTCGTTGACCTGAAGATGGATGATGCGTGAATCAGAAGCTTCTTAGTGTAAATTGAGACATTTATCCGTCCTCTGTAGCAGTCCGAGCCATTAAATCCGTTGCGTGCGGTGAATATGGAAGTTGAAAAACTACAGCAAAGTCATGGGTTTGCCTTAATGTATGGGGAATCTGATATTCAGAGCACTTTTATACGAACTCCTATGGTAAACACTTTCGCTTACAAAAAAACTTTTAGTTTACATGCCAAGCTGAAACGTTTTTAAAGATACATCACACTTAGATATATAGCTTTAACTCATACAGGACTCTCAGTTCCTCCCTTAGACAAAATCCTTATATAAAACAACTTTTTTATCTAAGACGATACTCACATTTAATTTCACTGAAAAAAAACTAAAGATTATCATATTTGGGCATTGAAAACTTCGTCGCATTGTTGGAGCAGTTAATTGGGATTTTGCACACACTACATTTGCACAAAATTTGATTTCAATGTTGATGCCTCTGCTGCTCAAGCACCTGAGGTCAACATAATCTTCGGCGAATGTACACTTAACAATCCCAATTGATCCTGAACTGAACTATTTAAACTTGCTTTTTTCATTAGGTTTCCAAAGGATACGTTTTCAAGCACCTGGCATTACAACGAATCAACAGGGCTAGGAAGATTGCTGTCAGCGTTGTAATCTAATGAGGTTAGGTTTAATAGGACTTCCCAAAGGCGTCTACTCAGCTTGTTATGGCTTCAAAGTGCTTAAATGAGGCCCTTTATGAATCAATTATTTTTCCTTTTAAGGTGAAAATTTCTAGATTTAAATACTATATGGGATAATTACGGAGCTTTGGCGAACAGACCATAAAACTTAAAAAATGTGCCCATGCCAGCTAGCCAAGTAAAAACGTGTTTCATTATTAGGCATTCTTTAAACAGAAAATGTTTGATCACTTGAAAAGCAAAAAAAGAATTGTCCGTTGACTTATATCCAAAAAGGTGTTTAGATTCTGCTCACAGAATGAGCAAATTTTGAAATATGCAATTTAATCGGAATTTGGACAAACGAAATAAATGCAGATGAACATAATCCACAAAGACAGGTGAGACTGGAAGGACCGTTTTCGGCTCAATAGCCGACATCAGCCAGTCATACCCTATCCCAAAAGGTGCAACACCCGAGACTCGAACCCGTGATCTAAACTGGCAAGACAATGTGTTCATGGCTCAAATGTTAGAGCGTTGGCTTTCTGATCACCAGGTCGCGGATTCGAGCCTCAGCTGGTGTACATCCTGGAGTTGTATATGATTGGCTGATGACGGGTAATGAACTAAAAATGGCCATTCCAGTATCCCATGTCTTTGTCAGTAATGTTACTCTGTCTGTACCACTCCCAGCTTCCCCGCCGCTACTAGCAGGGCTCGAGAGTGAGCCCCAAGGTAGAAAGGGATGAGTGCGTTCCGTTATCGATCGGTGAGCTTTCGTCAATAAACGTAATAATTAGGGATTCCAGATGAAAATTCACTTCTAATAATTTCATTTTTGAGACGCCCATCTTCTCAAACGTTTACTGTCTCAAAAATATTAAGTGGCAAATTTTTGTAAACATGAAGGTTGATGTTGCTTCTCAAAGTAAATGGCGACCTTGATGTACCTTCGCACAAGTCCCTTGTAGCGGTCTCAGTTGCACGCGGCGTGTGAAATTGGAAAAACTACACCAAGGTCATAAGTTCACATAAATACATGGAGCATCTGATATTCAGCACAATTTGATAAGAACTGCTCTGGTAAACATTTTTGCTTGCAAAATTTTCCGTTAATGTGCCAAGCACGAACTTGTCTATGCTATCAAAACTATCGATTCTGCTATCAATGCTTTACTAGTTAAGTGATAATCAAAGATATATATCAAAGGGGCAAAGATAAGGTTCATTACTGCACATGACTAAATATATTATAAACATCTTAATTTATTTCCTAGGTTAAGTCAAACGTTTTTATCTAGGAAGCATCTTGGTTATTTCAATGAAATCAACCAAGGTTAATCACGTTTTGATGTTGAAAATGTTTTATGTTACACTTTTGGAGCATTCACCCGTGTTTTGTCTGCGTTGATGCTAATTAATTCACGACCAATAAGAAATAGTTTTTCAAAAATTAATAATTAATTCCAATATCTCCCACAACTCTAATCGGCATAGAGAGATGAGTTTGAAATAGATACGTTTCGGAGTAATTCTGCTTCCGTTAAGCTAGGTAAAACATTGAGCACTAAGATTTGGGATTGGAAGCAGGCAGCCTATAGATGGGTTCATTCAGAAGAGTCACAAGCATTTTGTCGACATCACACTCATCAGTATCAAGTCAGCTGGAGTTATCTGTTACTGTAGATCACGTATAAATATTTATTTATTCATTGCCTCGCCAAACTACGTGAATTGAGTGAAACGCTTTTATTCTTCCTCAGAGCTGAGACCCTTTCTGGGCAGATTTTATGGCTAAGCAGGAAGAGCTTGGATGAACTTTGCTTTCAGTAGCTGTATCAACCGATTGTCATGTCAGCGACTCAGATTCACACGAAAATTATTTTTTTCTGTGATGAGTATTCCGGTGCATCACAACTACCTTCCTTGTGTGTACAGTACCTTGATCTAGAACTGCCTCTGAGGATGTGTTCCAGGAGGACTCCGAAACGCAAAACGAATAAAGATTTTGTTCCAGCAACCGTGTCTCCTCCTGCCAGAGACTCATATTGTCAATTATATTGTCAAGTCCGAGTTTTCTCCTGAAATATACACCAAAGCAGCTCCGGCTCTGAGAAATGCGTGGAGTGCTTTACGTAGGTCATGAAGGATACTCTTTGCTTTGGAAACCAAGAGAGCCAAATGCGGACGTAATAACTTATTATGACCTCCTGCTTATATTTGGCCAAAAATTACTGTTGAACTCTTTTGCAAAGCCTCCTTTTAAGTATCTCCCCATTCTTTTAGAAACAGAACCTCCCAAGGCATATTGCTCAGAAAGACCCCGTAACGATCTCAGAATGGATGACGCACCCAATCCGATAAAATTGCAGTTGACTGAAAATCTTTCCACCAATGGATTCCACGTCCCTCGTAATTAAATACTTCAGAGTCGTTCTCATCCTTCTGCACATCTGTCTGATGGTATGTTCGCGGGCTTTTTACTCCACTCCCCAGGAAAAAAAATTTCATCAAAGCAAATTCAAATTTTGCTCGTTTTCAGCTGGAAGCCGCATTTCTCCTCATGCTCGGACACAATATGGAGATTGGAGCCAACGCCACCATCCTACGCATGTTCGTTAGGATTTTCCTTCCTACTGCCCCAGACATTAGCCTGGAGCTCCTAGTGGGTGTCCTTGTGGTTGGCTACCGTAAGTGCCGAATTTAACGACACATTGCTAAGCCCTTGCAACCCGGCAAAAATTAATGTACTTAAGTTTTAAAATAATTAAAACAAAATGACAACATGAAGTGGATAGTAAGATAAATATCATGTCATTTGGAACTAACAATTTTCTAGAAAAGCAGAACATTGTGAAAACCGTACAAAGCACTGTGACTGAGTAAATTTAAGTTTAACTTTACAAAAAGCGTGTCAGTACCATGTCAACGGAAATGCATCCGTGCAAATGGACTAATGTTTTAAAATATGCCTTTACTGAAGGCTGCAGTCAAATTTTCTTTTAAGAATCAATACAATGTCATTATGCACCCTGTCAAGCATCTTACAGTTTGTGTATAGGTTCCAACAGCGTTTCACGAGAATTGACTGCATTTTTATCCTCGTTTCCGTTGTTGGAGATGCGTTTGGCTAAAGCTAACGGGTGTTTACTTGATTTCGCTGCTTTGGATGGCGCAGAAAAAAACGCTTTCATAAGCTAACATTTTGACGGGCCGGTCAGTGAGTAATTGTCAGGTGAAATCACAAAAACATACCAATTCGTCTATGTTGAGAGAAATTTTCTATCATAAATTTCTTCATGGATCATTTTGGTATTGGATCTCGCTTAGCTTCAGATAATCCTCGAAACAACTGTGAATAATTAGCGATTTTCAGTGTCTTCGAGTGATTACTCATAAATGGAAATCATGCTCTAGACATTTAAAAAAACTTTCAAAATAAAATATACTTGAAAGCACTCACCGAGTTAATGAGTTCTTAAACGTTCTATCGAATGCAGAGAGTCGTTTGAGTCATATTTGTAGACTCACTGAAACATAAAACTAATCGCTAGGAAAATTAAACGTCTACAAGAAACGTCAGCACTTATTATGCCTCAGCTTCATTTTAAAAAAACAGGACACGCTAATAGGAACGCCCGCCCACTCAAAGTATGTAACCTCACAGATAACCCCAGAAAAAGTTGATTTTTCCGTTTTTTTACCCCCAAAATAGCTTATGACACAGAACCCATCCGGACTGGAAGGTACCACGTACTGTCGCTCAAATTTGTATACATTTTTCCCGATAAAATTATTTAAAAGCATGTTCGTTGTGATAAAAGTGCGATTTCCAGAAAATGTCAGGCAAATAGATAATATATGCATCATTTAACTCGCTTACAATTTACGACATCATAGTTCATGAGATATATCACATATTTTACAGGTTTGTGTGCACACCGCCTCACCTTAAATCAGACAAGTAACCATCAAACTTTTATTTTTTAGCCATCGTTCTCGCCATTGGTGTTATGCTCATGGCATACTTCTTTTTTGGCATGATAGTCTCCTGCTTCGGTAACGTTAATGCCCTGAAAATAGTAAGTAGTATATTTGAACCCATAGTTTGGCTGTGGCTAGTCCACGTCTGCTCTAATAAGTATTCCTCTTTATGCCCTTTCAAGTACGGAATCCTGCTTGGAATTTTTGTCTGTGCACTGATCACAGCTACTGCCGTCCTGTTTGGCAGTCCTACCTACGTAAGTATGGTTGAATGACAGTTCGATCTGTCATGATTTTACAATGAAAAACTGACCTTACTACTGATGACGCGGTGGTGTTCACATATCTTTCGGTTATTTTCATCCCCATTACACTAACTTCGGACAATTTTATGCTTCCACTAGCTGCCGGAAAGAGCTATATTGTACATGAGGGAAAACCTGGTCATATACAAGAATGAGAACAGTGACAAAAATCTTCTGGCTTTCGAAACCTGGAATACCGTGATGAAGGCAAGCAAAAATTTGGTTATTTAACCTTCCTTTCCTTTGGTTCATTTATTGCCTAGCATCATAATTTTGGAAATATCGCCATAATCGCACGAAAACACAAATTTCAGAGGGGAGCCAGCCATGACATCCAAGATTATTGAGTCTTTACAAATTAGCTCATGGCTGAGGAAACAATTTCATTTAGGTGGAAGGCCGAAAGTTCAGTTCTCTTTATGGCCAATGGATCTGATTAATTTTCAAGCCTAATTCTAGGCCACGTTTGCACTGAAACGGTTTGGTTCTGTGACAATGTGTGGACTGAATATTGCCGGCAAAGACAAGGGAGACTGGAATGACCATTTCTGGCTTATTAGCCCTCGCCAGCCAGTCATGTCCTTTGATGAGAAGCCCAGCGCTCTAACCATTGAGCCACGGGCTCGTTGTCTTGCCGTTTTAAATCGGGAATAGTGACTTTTATTCGTTGATGAACACCCACCGATCGCTATACACCGGCAACACAACAAATCCGTGACTCAATTGTTAGAAGGTTGGACCTCCGATTAACGGGTCACGGGTTCGATCCTCCGATGGTGCATCACCTGGGGTTGGGTATGACTAGCTGATGACGGTTAATAAGCCAGAAATGGCCCTTCCAGTCTGCCTTTCCGTTGAAGGCAATATTTATCTGCCTATTCTAATGTAAGGCGTTGTGTGGTTGGTGGCGGGGCTCGAAAGTGAGCCTCAAGGCAGAGCGGAACGAGTGAGTTCCGTTTGCAATCGGTGAGCGTTCATCACCTAATCAAGTATGAGGATATTTTGCGCAATATTATAACCCGGGACCGCAAGTGGGGAGTCTTGGTGTGGTATGTCCCTCACTGAGTGGTTAACACGATTACTATCTTCCAATGAGTGTTATGTCAGAATACTCCTAACTTTACTTAGGTAATTCACTGAAAACCCTATCATTAACTGTGTTTGCAGGTGAATACGCATTTTAAACATAGAAAATTGCATTCTGCCAAGGCGAAGTGTACTTAATTAATACACGTGTTTCGTTTAAAGACCAGGTCAACATGAGCAGTTTTATCGTTTGTGCATAAAACTTTCTTTTTCTGAAATACGCAGAAGAACTTGCATTTTATTACTTTCGTCATACAAAAGTGTGGGCAAGTAGATTTCATTTCTCCAAAACCCAGGAACCATCATCAGTGATCCTATGCATTTACCCGTGGGACCGCGAATTTGGGTGTTTTTGGGGCTGTTGTAGAATAAGCTACCAAAAATAAATTAATTTTTGATCCAAGCTCATAACCGTTACACAAATTAAAATAAATATATTGTTAGGTGACACGCAGTATCTAGTGGAATATTTATTCTGAATGTGAAAATCGTGTTACGATGATTTACATTACTCTTCTCGTGTTTGATGAACAACAGGAAGGAGGTACCTACTGTTGCGGGCTCCTGGGATACAAGGACTTTGCAGGTAAGATTGAATCTACCTTCAGAGCACTCTAATTAACACACCGTATTCTGTAATTCAGTGTGTATTACTTTTCCGTTTTGTGTAGGCAGTCTAAGGATGCCCGCAACCTGTTGCTCTGTGGATAATAAAGTTGTAGCCAAATCCTGCGACTACAGCACTGCGGCCGCAATGAATCCCCTCTTGCCGGGTTGTATGAACAAGATCAGCTATTTCGTTGAGCTCAGTAGGCCCCAGCTTGCAGTCGTTCCAGTCTCTTTTCTGACTCCTCCGGTATGACTTTTGCGTCAAAACTTTGAGAAAAAGCGGAAAAGCGCATCAGTGGACTTAGTACATGGCTTTGATTTGGTCCTAGGTCTAAGTTCTTCAAAAATATGTGCAAGTTCCATCGTGTGTACGAAGACTTGCAGGTGATAACAATAGGCAACAATCAATTTCGCATTTCTGAAATAATGAAAAGGCACCTATTTCTGAATATGAAATAAAGCATAAACCGGCTTTTATTGCTGCATATTGCAGGGAGCCGTAGAATTCCTCAAAATGAACGGCTGCTATAATAAGTCGTTTTTTTTCGATTTCAGTTAATACGGTGAGCAATGCGAACCATTCCAATTTCCAACATCACTGAATAGCATAATGTTTTGCATACCTGGGCAGGCAGATGTTGCTGAAAAATTTAGGCTATCCTAGGAAATAAGAGCTCATCTGGGTTTCAAAATGACTAAGACAATGGAGCGCAGTGTCATTTATAACACTCATTTCTTTCTTTCAGATAATTGTCCTAGTTGCTGTCATCTGCACAGCCTTTTCCTAATCAACGAACTTTGGAGTAAGTGTTGATGTTATGTAAAAAAGTGTACTCAAATTACTACAGTATTTTAATTCAACAACTCTTTTTCTTATCATATTCGAGGCTGTACTGAAATTCAGAGGCCGTTTTCCGATCAATTGGTCGGGTTTTCAAATATATACTTTCAAAGCAAAGTTATTAATTTATGCTTTAAATTTTCCATGGAAATCTGCAATATATGAAACTGAAGATTTCAAACTGAAGCACCTATCTTACAAATTTGTGCGTGAGAAATAAAATATCAATTTCACCATTGTTGGCAAGGCCAAATAAATGTAGTCTGGGTAAACGGTCTACGTAAATTGAGGGCACAGACGATGGTACATAGACTATCTAGGTGACTTCACACAGCTGGCGTAGTTTACAAGTTAGTGAATCAAAAAGGCTTCCGAGGTGAATATGAGAAATTGAGGATTAGAAACGCTAAACGGAAGGAGTACTAACTCAGAACGCAGGTTTCCGCGGTGATCTGTGACGCGGATAAAGTAATATCTTAAGTTATCCTGATGTACTTACGGATAGTAGTAGTGGTGGAAGTAGTAGAAGTTGAGGCAGATGAACAAAGCAGTGTGACTGCCTAATGATGCCAAAAGAGCCTGAAATGGCTATTACAGTCTCCCTTGTTTTTATCGGCTATGTTCACCTGCCTCTACTGCTTATATGCGGTTGATGGAGGGGTCGAGAATGAGCCCCCAAGGCAGAGCGGGACGAGTGAGTTCCGTTATCGATTGGTTAGCATTTATCAGCGAGATAAACTGACTTGAAAAGCTCAAATCAATTAGTCCTGATGCGATTATTGTTCCGAAAAATGAAATGAATATTCAACACATTAAAAGCGCAAACACCCCAGCGCACACTTAGTGCAAAGCATGCCTGTATGTTTTAAAATAATTCGCCTGATTTAAATTTGTGCTTGGGCAGTGTGTAGGTAGAGATTTAGTTACATTTGTCGTGTAACTTCTTTAGCCATTAAATTAGTTACTGTTAATAGCTCATCCAGTAGGGCGGGAGGTGAACGGGTGTGACATTTATTTCAAAGGTTGATCTACTCTGCGTCCTAACCAAAATGTCTTGAATGCACCATCATAGGTTCGATCTTGTTGGGCGTAACAGATTTTTAACATATTATTGTTAAATTCTTTGAATTAAGAAAATATTTAAAACAGCAGCAGAGACGTAGGATTTCGCTCTCTGTCGCCATAAATCAAATGATAATTAGTAAAATTTTGCGATGAAAAAATCCGTCAGAACAATCTAAAACATGATCTTTCACTTACTGGGGTAAAAAATATTGGTTAGAGTGTTCGTTGAGAGCGAAAGACAGTCCATCGAACTTGAAAAAATGGTGTTTTGCCCAATCAGCTGCAAAGCATTCGCGTTAAGACAGACCTTAGAATGGTGACCGAGGATTTTAAAGGTTGTCAAGTTTGACTGTTCAATCCGAGTATTCTTCATCACGTTTTCACAGGTGAATACTTGTCTGCAATATTTTAGCTATTTCGTGGTAACACAAAAGCGTATAAGACTGTTATAAAAAGCTGAAAAGGACAATTGAAGACAAGATGATCAGTCATACGTTAATTCAGAAGAAAGAGAGGTGTCTGGGATTTTCTCTATCTACGCCATGTTTCAGTGATCACCTCTTCTTTTTCTTCTTTTTCTTCTGAACGGCTGATTGGAGTTTGTCTGTTCACTTCTATCAGCTATACGTTAATTTTAAAATCCCACAGGAGTACTGTTAAGCGAAAATCCCTGCAAGTCAAGGATATCGAGCTGTGTAACCGAAAACTTTGCGAATTGTTTCCCAAGTTCTATCTTACCGGTTTCCAACAAAACATTAGTGCGCGCTAGAATAGTTAATAAGTTCAATTGTGCAATAACCATATCAACCATAGAACAGCTCAGAGTCAAAGGTAATTCGGAGTCCCCTTCACGTTACCTAAAACTGGTGAGATTTTATGGGCTATTTAGTTGCAGTAAAAAATTCCTTGGTTATTCCAATGAGCCAACCAACGGATTCTGCAAACAAGACTTTCCAGCCAAAAGGACAAGGTATGGGTATGTCTGTAAACGCGCGTAGCATCTGAGTTATTTAACCGACATCCATCAGATTCAGCCGAATTACGGCGTAATATTGACGTTTTGCCTACAGGCACTTAATTGGATACATGTTGAGCATCTTTCCCTATCCCCTGTTTTCTCCTTCTTAGGCATCGCATTTCTTAGAACCACTTCCTTGTATTCTCAATAAATCAGGTTTTTCTTCAACCCTTTTGCCGACCGATCATCGCTTTCCCGAACCTTGTTCTTAAACCTTGAACGAACTTCCAGTAGATATAATATGGCTGTCTCGCACACAGCACATACATAGTCACATAAAACTCTGGGATGTTCGAGGTTTGCTTCGTCTGCGACTGCCTTAGTATTTGTGAACAGAAGATTCCGACAGCCAGAACCCTGACCGTTTGGCCACCTTATAAGGCCAGTTAGAAGCAAACTCTGTGACAGGTGATTGAAGCTGAGGTGCCAGTTCAGCCAGGGGCGTATTACTAACCCTTACGAGTGCTTGCATTTGTCATGGTAATGAAAGATCGCGCAGAGCAGGCCTCATTCTTACTCATTCTCTTTTGGCTTAGAAGCTGTCATCAGCCAACCGTTCCCAACTGCAATGATTCAAAACCTCAGGATCGAACCTGCGACTTGTTGGATAGAGTTCAAACCACCAAACCATTGAGCCGCGTGCTCGTTGTCTGATGATTGTAGATCGGGAATGGTATAATTTGTTGACAATCCGAGTTCGTTTAGCGAATGGTGAGCATTTAACAATGAATGATAATATATACCGTCCACTTACAACCGGTTTCCCAGTCGTAAGTGCAACACGTTGGCAGAACATCCATCCAAATTGTTAACCACTGCTAAATTATGTACTCGGTGTACGTCGTTAGCAACGTGCCGACGTGTGCTAGATCGAGCAATGTATCTTAATTTTTAAAACGGGGCTGTAACTCAGAGTATTTCAAGAAAAAATACGAAAAAAGCGAAAATAAATGTGAACGTGCAATAGTTTAGTCCACTACAGTGTACTCTTCCAACATAAACATAATATGACTGATTGCACGATAGTACCATCAGACAGAAGCGACAGATATGCCGGGTTAATTGGACATCAGCAGGGTTGTCTATAAAACCCCATCATAAAAAATAGGCCGCTAGAAAACGCAAAAATGACGATGAAAAATAGCTAACTGTCTACGAAGCCCAAAGATGGGCAGCTCGGGCTGAACTGAATGATTTCGTATCTATCAAAGATTTTTATGAGTCTCGAACTAAGTTGACCGTGTCATTACTCATTTGAGACGGGATGGATATTCTGAAGGAGAAATAGCAGATCCTTAAGAATCTGGCTGAGCATATTGCAAGCATCCTCAATTTTCCGGCAGGTGCGATCGCAACCAAGATTAACAGCCGCGGGTGGCAGATTCGGTCGATGAGGGTGCTGACGACTACTGCCAACGTGCGAACTCCGGCCCCCGACCAGATTGAGAACAAGCCATCGCCCGCCCTCCCCCAGTCCACCACGGACTCAGTGAACAGGCAAAGGATGATCACCAAGACTGAAACACCACCATGCTCATCAAGCAGCATGATGACTGAGAATCTTCACCCCCAACTCGGCCCCTCCTCTACGCGAATTCAAAAACCTTAGTAATCCCGTATTAGCCAAAATGTTACCACCTATAAATACTGTGAGGTGCGGTACAATATTTACCTCCGACGATGAAATCCTGTTTGATTTTGAAACGTCAGGACAATAAAACCATGGTTCCCGTGATCGCCTCTTCTTCTCATTTATTTCCGGGAACGCGCATCTTCGCTTCTATTAGCTATATATATATATATATATATATATATATATATATATATATATATATATATATATATATATATATATATATATATATATATAGAAAAAGATGAAATTCTTTTGGGAAAAAAATAGAAACTTTAATGCGTAAATTTTTCGAGACTGGTCCCCAGCTCGTCGTCAGACTACAGGCAGTGTACAGGAACAATTAATTTATTAACCGTGTTTAAAACAAAGGATTCTGAGGGTTGGGCGAAAATCCGAAACAATACGCATTTGAGTGTATTTTCGTCATCCCGTCGTGATTGGTTGTGCGCGTTTGAATTTTTTTCTTTAACGATTTTGTATGTGGCATCCAAATCGATATGCCGGTTGATGCATGCCTCATCAGTTGGCGGTTAGAAGACGAGACCATTTATCCCAAGTGGCTATGCATACACTGGAAACCGGACATAAATTTGCATGGGAGAAAACACAGATTGTTGGCATCTGCCCAATCAGAAAAAGGCCGTGAATTCCTGGAAGCAATGCACTCAGATGAGGCATGCATCAACCGGCATATCGATTTGGATGCCACATACAAAAATCGTTAAAGAAAAAAATTCAAACGCGCACAACCAATCACGACGGGATGACGAAATACACTTAAAGCCTATTGGTTCGGATTTTGGGCAATCTCAGAATCCTTTGTTTAACACGGTTAATTGATTAATTGTTCCTGTACACTCCCTGTAGTCTGACGACGAGCTGGGGGACCAGTCTCGAAAATTTACGCATTAAAGTTTCTATATTTTTTCCCAAAGAATTTCATCTTTTCTATTGAATATCTTGGGATGCCTGTTTTTCAATACATACATATATATATATATATATATATATATATATATGTGAAAAGAAGGCATCCCAAGAAATAAGTTGAAGTTGAATACGTTCTATGGGAAATGGAGCTTTTATTGGTAAATTTTTCAACACCGAACTCGGGTCGTCGTCGAACGCAGGCGGTAACAAATGTGCAAAACAGTTGACATCGTAATCACGCGAAAAATCGATACTGGCTGAACATTGGCACCAGTGAGCGAGCCGCTGTGTGTATCAGCCTGTCCTGATTGGTTCTCGTTTCTTCCATTTCTCTTTTGGAGATGTCTGTACGTCGCATCCAACTCGATATGTCTGATGATGCATGACTCATCGAGAGTTCCTCGAGGCGATGCATTCAGATGAGTCATGCATCAACGAGACATATCGAGCTGGATGCGACGTACAGACATCTCAAAGAGAAATGGAAGAAACGAGAACCAATCAGGACAGGCTGATACACACAGCGGCCGCTCACTGCGCCAATGTTCACGCCAGTATCGACTCGCGTGATTACGATGTCAACTGTTTTTTGCCACATTTGCTACCCGCCTGCTGGCGACGACCCGAGAACCGGTGCTGAAAATTTACACAATCAGCTCCATTCCCATGATATTCATCAATATATATATATATATATATATATATATATATATATATATATATATGATGGAATGGAACCGACAAAGAGACAAGGGAGACCGGAACATGCATGTTCCTTAAGCAGATCGGTGAGCCCCCCACACTATCATATATATACATATATATATAT
Organism: Schistocephalus solidus; assembly: GCA_017591395.1. Classification (NCBI taxonomy): domain Eukaryota; kingdom Metazoa; phylum Platyhelminthes; class Cestoda; order Diphyllobothriidea; family Diphyllobothriidae; genus Schistocephalus; species Schistocephalus solidus. The sequence continues at coordinate 79,134 of WEDG01010798.1, read as the reverse complement.
ATATATATATATATATATCCTCAAATGAGAATCGGTTCTGATATCCCCCTTTGATAATCCTATAGGAAATAAGTGAATAAATGCAAAAGGTTTCCGCGGAACATCACTCAGCACCAACACATTGTCAGTCGAAATCAATAAGCAATACGATCCGCAGTGCACGGACAAGATTCTCCTTCCGAGATGACAAGGACGATATTCCGCTTTGGACGATTTGGATAATTCATTTGATAAACTTGTACAAATCTTGGAAAGTAGAACTTGGGAGTATAACTCACGCCAGAAAAAACGGCAGCTTCAGTACATCCAAGGCTCTAAATACCTGAAATGTGAGGCCCCACCAAGATCCGTTAGTTTAATTACGCTTGGGTCAAGTCACCCGGCTATCATACTGCAACGTATGTCATCCGGGAATTGTGCTACAGTAAGCTGACTGTCTAAGCAAGCAATATAGAATCCCCCAGATGACTACCAAGCTATTATCCTGGCAAACCTTGGGGCCATGGAAGCTTAGAGTTTCTATGACGGTCAAGTGGGATGTCCAATGCCTATCATGAAAAAAATTACCCGAAGGATATTTAAGGTTAGGCTGTGAGAACAGATCCTAGAGCACCGGGTGTTAAAGGTGGTTGGAATATTAAGGATGCATATCACGCCAATCCATGTGCGACACTGTCTGGATGACCGAGGAATGCATGCTAGAATCTCTTCCATTTTGGGGTTTCTCTAGGGAATACGCAGACATTAAGGAGCCGTTAATATATAATTAGAACATCTCACAATTGCCTTCCAAGCACTCAAGACAGCTCAGAAGCGCTTGCGCATGTCCAACAGACACGCTGAAATTGGAAGGGCCTTCTTCGAAGCCAACAGACAAAAAGAAACCAAGATTAAGGTACAGACCCTTAAGATTAGATTGCATCCCCACCAATATGACTCCGCCAGTCAGTGTGCATTCAGGGCATGGATATGCCTTGTCAGACACCTGACACAGTGTCAGTCTACACCTCACAACGAAACCCACCACCAGTGGTTTCCGCTTGCAGTCACAAGCAAGCCCACTTATCAATATCCTCTTTGTTGCTGAAGGCAACACCCTTGTCGATTAAATGCCAGCGCCACAGATGATTCGGCACCTGATGCCGTTCGACGTTTTGGGCACAACCTGAAATTCTTGTGTCGTGCGCTCACACTTCACTTTGGAAGTCACGAAGACATCAGGTAGACTTGCTTTCATTGTTCTTTATGCTGTTTGTCCATTCACCGACAGAGGAGGGATTGTCCCGGTAACTTTCTCACTCTCTGACTCGTGCTTTGAACGTCAAAAGATACCGGTGTCATCTGCTGCCCGCGTAACGGTGTGGTGCAGGTGTACTCTACTCTGGTCGGATGTCGTTGTGGTCCTTGCAGCTGGAACGCCAACGGGACTCAAAAGGCATCAATCGACAGCTATGGCAACATGATGCCGATTCTCCGTATTGTGAAAAACCCACCGTTTTGATGGGCCACTTATGAACCCCCCACAGTGACAGAGAAAAAGTAAACTCCAGGTTCAGACCGAGCTCCATCACTCACGTCCCTTCCTTGCCCGAAATGCATCTGAATGTTCAGCCGTCATTCTGGCCTATTCGTTTCGATTCATGATTTTTATTAGCGGAATACCATTAAAAGTGCAGCTAAGGTGTAAATCGTTCAAGTGACCCCTATTAACAGTTGTATATGACTGCCTGATGACGGCTAATGGGCTTGAAATGATCACCACAGTCTTCCTTGTCCTGCCCATCAATCATAATTTGCCTATGATAGTAGCCGCTGTGTGGCTACTGACTGGGACGAGTGAGATCCAGTAGCGGTCGGTGAGCATTTTTAACGAAGATCAATATATCCGATCTTAACTGGCAAGACAACGAGACCATCTCTCAGTGGTTAGAGCGTTGGACTACTGAGCACCAGGTTGCGGGTTTGAGTTTTGGGTGGTACATCACGTGGGGTTGGGTATAACTGACCGATGATGGCTAATGCGCTAAAAATTGTCATTCCTGTCTCCATTGTGTTTGCCGGCAATCATAATCATAATCAGTATTAGTACCCCTACTCCGCTCGTCGATTCTGCCGTTGATTTAGCAAAGGTGGGTAATGAGCGGCAAACTGTGTTGTGAGTGCGTGGCACTGAGGTCAGAGACGGGAGATAGCGAGTGAGTTCGGAGGAGGCTGGTTCCGCGATGGATCACCGTGCTCCTGACCTAAGTAGATCAAACGCTTTGGAACGCAGCAACAAATGTACCATGAACAACTGCAAGTTGGCGGGATACCTCATTCCTTCTCTTGACTGTGGTTAAAATTTCAATAAATCCCTCGTAACGTGGCCCTTATGGTTTCCTTGCCTACGTAAGATCCGAGCCATCCATCGATGTAGTCTCGAAACTTGGACAGGGCGTCAGTTTGCGTGTCTGACACGTGTAACCAGACTGTTTATCTCTAAAAAACTGTCTCCTTTCTCATCAGTTGTTTTTCTACTGACTCAGGTAGTCGACGGATGTTGAGAAGAGGCAAAATGGAGCTAGGCTGCGGTATCCCCCGATCACGTGATCTTTAGGGTACCATTTAGAGCGCCACCTTCCTAAAAGAAGTATTGAACGTATGGGGTTTTTAACCGAATCCTGTCAAACACTCTCGTTTCTAGTATGGGAAACGTGGGGTGAGTAGATGATGCGTATTTCTGCCTCATTATAAATAAATTCGCTCAAAAATCCTGGTTCGGCTGCCAATTACATAGAGCAGTGAAGCTTGTCGATTTCAAATCTGTCAGATCATTACTCTTACTCACCTTTGTACATTTACAGTTCTCTGCTCCAAACCTTTTTTTTTGTGTTTTCTAATGTTCGATTGTTTTCTTTCAGTGGATGATTGGATTACAAATCTTTCGGTTTTTTTGCAATACCATATGAAATTAATCGGGAGAGAAGATACCTTGGTGGATTACATTCCAGTACGTTTTCACGCTTGCCAGTCTGGTCCCACGCAAATTAATCTGATTTTACCTCATCACCTGTTTCATACTGATTCTGCCGCAGCAAAAACATGATTTCACTCCTGAAGCTATTGTTTTTGACTTAATTTTCTCCTCGTGTGGCGCAAATTTAACTCTGTTACGTCGATACCTGTCAGCCTGGAATGAAATTAGTTAATGCTTTGAATTGCAAAGGTGAGATTTTTGGAATTAAAATCAGATAATTTATGTTGCTTGCTGCATCAGTTTTAAATCCTCACTGACATTTTGGAGAGCTTGGAAGGCCCTCCATTTTTAAAGTGCTTATTCTGTTGATTAATGCTCACCGATCGGTAACATAATTCACTCGTTCCGTTCTGCCTTGGCGCTCACTCTGGACACTAGCCAGTGGCCGTACAGGAGCTAATAGTATAGGCAGATGAGCATTGGCGACAAATACGAATGGAAACTGAAATGACCGTTGCTGGCTTATTATCCGGCGTCAGCCAGTCATGCCCAAACTCAGGTGTTGCACAATCCGAGGCTCAATAAGTTTCGGAGTAATTCTGCTTTCGTTAAGCCAGTTATAACACTGAGCACTAAGATCTGGGACCGGAAGCAGGCAGCCTATAGATGGGTTTATTCAGAAGAGTCACAAGCATTTTGTCGACATCACACTCATCAGTATCTAGTCAGCTGGAGTTATCTGTTACTGTAGATCACGTATAAATATTTATTTATTCATTGCCTCGCCAAACTACGTGAATTGAGTGACACGCTTTTATTCTTCCTCAGAGCTGAGACCCTTTCTGGGCAGAGTTTATGGCCAAGCAGGAAGAGTTTGGATGAACTTTGCTTTCAGTAGCTGTATCGACCGATTGTCATGTCAGCGACTCAGATTCACACGAAAATTATTTTTCTGTGATGAGTATTCCGGTGCATAACAACTGCCTTCCTTGTGTGTACAGTACCTTGATCTAGAACTGCCTCTGAGGATGTGTTCCAGGAGGACTCCGAAACGCAAAACGAATAAAGATTTTGTTCCAGCAACTGCGTCTCCTGCTTCTTTAACGCTCCCAGAGACTTTTATTGTCGGTTATATTATAAACTCCGAGCTTCCTCTTAAAATATACACATACGCTGATAGCATGCGCTTGAAATGCTATGGATGCTTTGCTTTAGTCCCAAGGGGAGCTGTTTACATTGGAAAATATGAAACATGAACAGACTTGTGAAAACCTATTAGGGTCTCCTCTTATTTTCAGACCATATTATAATATTTCGCCTTTTCAAAAGGACCTCTTTTAACGTCTCGCCATTGGTTTTAGGAAGCGGACCTTCCACATCACCCTAGAGCCGTGATAATGTAAAACGATGACATACTTGACAACAAACCCTATCCAAAAAATTGAATTTGACCGAATAAATTATTCTAAAGAAGCCTAAGATGATCATAAATAAATATATGCGAGTCGTTCTTATCCTTTCACACATTTGCCTGATAGTAAGTTTGCGTTTAGAGCCGAATCCAGCAGTCTACGGATGTTCGTTCAGGTCTTCCTTCCGACTGCCCAAAAGTTAGCCTTGAGCTCGTTATGGGTGTGCTTGTGGTTTGTCACCTTAAGTACACTATGTGAACTATCAGATGAAAAATGATGAAATTTACGAATGATTGCTAATCACTCGCAAGCAGGCAACAGCGAATGAACCACAACTTTGAAATTTATACTGAAGGAGTTTAAACAATTTAAATAAAACATAAAATAAATATTGAAATAGATATTAGGTTGTTAAGAACTACCAATTTTCAGGAAAGTGGAAAATATTGAAAACCGTAAAAATCGCTGTGACTGAGTAAACTTATGTTATAAATTAACAAAAGTCATATAAATGCTATGTCAAGTGCAAATAGATCAGTATAAATAGATTAACCTTTTAAAATAGGCCTTTACTGAGGTCTGTACTCAAAGGTTTTTTAAGAATCAATGCAATGCCCATTAGGCCCCCAATCAAGCAGCTTAGAGTTTGTGTATAAGTTCCAACAGCGTTTCACGAAAATTGGTTGAATTTTATCCTCGTTTCCGTTGTTGGAGCCGCGTTTGGCAAAAGCAAATGGGTGCTCACTCGATTTTGCTCCTTTGGATACCGCAGAATAAAAGATTTAATAAGCTCACATTTTGACGGGCCATTCAGTGAGTAATTGCCGGGTTAAATCGTAAACATACTGTTTTTTCTATGTTGAGAGAACATATATGTCACAAAATTTAGCATGGGAAATGCTGGTGTTGCAGTACAATAAGTTTCAGTTCTTTCTCGGAACGGAGGCGAAGAATACATGATTTTCAGTGCTTTCAATCAATTTCATATAAATGCAACTCTATTCTAGACACTTAATAAGAGATAATGAGTTTTAAGACATTCATTCGAACGCAGATGATTGTTTGCAACCTCACAGAAACTCACTCAAATGCCGAGATGATCTAACGTTCATGAGAACCGTCGGCAAATACTACATCCCACACGGGAATAAGTGAACTGCGATGAATTTTGAAAACCGTTAATATTCCGTTGTCTTTACTGCCAAAAGCACTTTATCATAAAATCCAGAACTTAACCCTAAGCTTAACATTAACCTATACTTTCGTCTTACGCAAAGCTACATGTTTCCTAATCCCTTGTCTTGTGTAGTCATTCTAATCAAGACTTTCCCCAGTAAGTTACCTCCTAAGGAAGTGCTTAATGTAGTTATTTTTTGACGGATGTGTGTGTACTTTACCATATTTCCAAGGCTAATTCAGGTTTAAAATTGAGAAGTTTGATTCGAGATATGTTACGTACGTTATATTACGACTTGCATACAGCTCTGCCTACAAATCGCATAAGAAACCATCAAAAAACTTTACTTTCAGCCGCAATTATCACCATTGGTCTCATACTCACGTTATGCTTCCGTTTTGGATTGATTGTCTCCTGCTTCGGTTATGGGAAAGCTCTTAGAAAAGTAAGTAGTATCATTCAAATTAATCTGAATATTGGGTTGTTAATTCTAATAGGCGTTTCTCTTTTAAGTTCGGAGTCCTGCTTGGAGTTTTTGTCTGTGCACCGATCAAAGCCGCTGCCGTCGCATTAGGAAGCAAAACTTACATAATTACACTCACAGGATAGTATGCTCAGTCATGCCTTTAAAATACACAACTGACCTTTCTACTGTTAACGTGGTGGTCTTCGCATATCTCTGCAAATTTTGTGGTTTCATTACAATATCTTTGTACAATTTGATGCTTTTTCAGCTGCCGGAAAGGGCTATAGTGTACATGAATGTAAACCTGACAACTTATCAGGATCACGGCCATGACAACAACAGTCCACCTCTCGAAAACTAGAGCTCGGTGATGAGCGACATTCAGTTTATGCAACCCTTCGTACCTATTGTGAATTTCATTAATGGTAAGCACATTTGTTACTCAAATTGACAAAGTTGAAAGCTCCGGATTGATGAATTGAGAAGTAATGTGGGCTCACGAGAACAGTTGATTGGACAATGGTGAACTATCTAAGCTCTCCGAAACGCCAACAAACGAATAAAATTCCACCTGTTACTCCATGAAAAAACATTATTGATGTAGAAAAGAAAACCCGAGATTTCCGAAGCCGCTTTACTTGTAATACCAGATATTCGAAAACTTTAAAAACGCCCGTTCTACACAGCAAGACATTGGCTGTTTTAAAGAATGTCTTAAAAGCTAATTATTTTTCGGATGGAAAGCGAAAATTTCAGGAAATGGGTAAAAATAAATTTCAATTATTTACACCAAAACATCTGAGTGCGTGTGAAGTTAGGTGCAGCAAATTGGAAGAAAGTACTAAAAATAAGACGAAATAGCAAGTAAACAAACTTGGGTGATTTTCTTTTAAAAAATAAGCTACAGGTATTCAGTGATACAAAATATGACCACTCTGTTCATACCTACTGGATTTGTGTAATATTTAAGTACAAAATTAAGCTTTCCTTGCTCTAAATTTGATCTTGATTTGTGATGGTTTTTCCAAGAAGATTGAAGACAATTTTTGGAGATCGAGTTCAGCATCCTTTGGGGGAATTAAAATTAACCTGGTACCGCAGGCGGGGAAATAAGATTTAATTAGGGTCATTCCATTACCGAGAGTAGTATCCTGCCCAACCTGCCATTTATTTTGGCATAGAAGTTCTAAACACCTTCAGAATAAACTACTAATTATTTATCGTATTGATAGCACGAGCCGTAGTCAAATGCCCAAACACGCGTTTCACCAATCGTGCACCGCTGTGCGACGCAGCTGTGACGAGGTCAACTCCCAGGTGGTCCACCAATAAAAACGCAGGCGAAAACACCAATCTGTTTAATTTGCGACGTAGAAAATTTTTGTATTCTTAGGAACAGTTTAATCAGTCAAGACATGCATTTTACTCAAGTATGAGGATTCTATCAACAGTATAATCTCTCATACGGAGCATATTCCTTTTCAAAATTGTCATTAGACGTCAACGCTTAGGATTTTCGTCATTAAAAATACATACCAGCAGATAATATTATATTTAATCGTGGGACAGCGAAATCAGGTGTTCTCGGTCGTATCGCTCCGCATGGCAAAATCGAGATCTGCCTGTAACCCGGTTTGAAGAGCAAATGATGTCGAAATGAAAGTTAATACGCGTAATATCCAGCGTGCGGAAGATTTTAGATTTAAAAGCAACCAAAATTTTGATTTTACAAGATTTGCATTCGTTTTGAGTTGAACCGCGCAGTGAAGGAGGGATGTCTCTCATTGAGCGGTGGCCCCGTGGAGGTTAATATTCGGAAGATGAGGTTCTGGCGTCTGGTTTGTTAGACGAATCTGCCCGTGAAGCAACGCCAGCCATTAAATCTTGTGATGTGGTGAAACGGCATTTCCGCACCTTTGTTCCAGATGCCGATGGGTATCTGTAGCCGAATTCCAGCACGGCAAATACGCGTATTGTCCTGCCTGCCGGTATACGCAGCCGATCGCCGGTTTTCCGTTGATTTTCCCGGTATGAGGCCCCAGCCGTTCTTCCAAAGTCTCTTAATTCAGGCGATTCCGGAAAGTTTGCGAGCGTTTGGTGCCGCATCAGTACATCCGGTCGGCGGTAGTCCCCTGATTTCGATCCAGCGGCGTTCAGCATACGCGAAGAATGGCGGCCGCCTCACCCTAAAACAGTCTTCGGGAATAATGCCATGACGGCGAGGCTGGTTTAAAGCCCAACAAAGGTTGTAGCGAAACCCGAGCGGCTGCCGAGTTTTGCGCGCAGTAGCGTCCAACCCTCCTTCTGATGAGCGTGCGCCGGTCAATCGAGCTGAAGAATGTATTCCCAGTACCAAGTTAAGGTAATCCCTTTCAACAAACCATTTCGGTAGTTCCTGTCCGCGAACCTTCATCCCGCGCCGCAATAATTCCGGCGTTTACGTTTGATACGCACTATACGAGGCCTGGGATTGCCGGTTTGGTTTAAAATTGACCTTTAATTATGTAATGGTGGACGCGTCGGTACCTTTTTCCCAGTCGGTATCGTCCGTCCTTCGGTACCTAACGCTTAAAGCGCTTCCGGATGTCGATGTTTGTGGATTTGGCCCGCCTGGTTTAAATGAGTTCGCGTTCCACGGTTCCGCGTTTATTTATTTTGCCAGCTGCATGGTTTCGTTTTCCGAACCAGTAGTATATGTTCGCGTCTGGAACGGCGCCAGCTGTTCCAAATTCATGCTTAGTCTGTTGAATGAAATTCCGGAAAACATCCCTCATGTTGATTCGCCTTTCGACGACGCGTTTGATCGCCTTTAGAATTACGCTGAAACATAAGGCTATCGAAACTTTCGAGGTCACAGTTTGTCAGTTATTTTTATCAATTAATCCACACCTATGGGTTCATGAGCAGTCAGCATTTGATAAGTGGACTCAAATTCCCCACTCAATGCACAGATTTCTTCGGATACAGTTAGCTTCCATTGAATTCACCGCAATTGGGTATTACTACCGGGTACCGCACCAGGATACCTCATGTAAACGGCTTATTTTGTGTTGGTTTATTGACTGATCGAAGATTTGCTTCGTTTTGATGATCAGATGTCACTGGAAATTTTATTTCCAAAGTAGGTTAATTCCATTGCAATTTATGTACTCAGCATCTACCGTCGGTTTGTGCATATTTATTGCCTTCTCTGTGCAGAAATTAGAGTTGTAGAATGCGAACTGGTCTACATTTCGTTTCAAGTTGCCTAGTCATCCGTGAACAGCACGTCGAGGATACTCGCCTTCAATAATCCCAAACACGCTTTCAGCTGACTGCTATCAAAATGGCGGTCGATGTCGGTATCCGGTCGCTTATCACAATGGACAGTCATCAGCGAAAATGACAAACAATTCACATTATTTATCATTGTGAATGATTTAGAGACCACCACGCTGTCCATGATTCGTGTCAATACCCCATAATAAATTTGTTCATACCGTCTGCCTAAGCCACTCCGTACATCCGAATAGAAGCATAAATTTCCGGAGTCTGGAGATGGCCTAAGTCTGATTGAGGCAGGTGGTGTTCAAATTGGTTATCATGTCCTGGCACCCATTATGTAGTTGGTGGGTCGCTCAGACCCGGTGGCATCGGTTCCGCGGTGTTTTTATAATCAATAATCAATACGGCGCTTCTGGGAGAGATGCCACTCGAGATACATTCAAGCGCGATTAAGTAGGACACGGGCAAGGCGTTTGCTTAAGCCTTCCAGAATGGAACTTCCTCCGTGTCTCTTACCAAGGTGGTGATTCCCCTTGCATTTTGAGGTGTGCAAGATGATGGTGTCTCTAAAATCAAAGCAGATGTGTAGATTGAGCCACATCTCTTGGAACAGCGATGCGTCTTTTTTCCCTGCGTTGCTAGTCGCGGTAACTTCGGCCAACTTCGCGTCTGTTGTTGCACAGCTCCCACTGTCTCAAAGAGGGAGGACGGGTGATTAGGATTTTCGTTGGTGTCCGCTTGAGAACTTTGGTTGAAAGCTTCATCGTAGGTTGTAAATAAATGGCTGAGGACGTTCCAGAAGAGCACGGATCACCGCTCCATGATCCCTAACTTCACTTTCGGAAGGGTTTCTCTCTTCTGGCTCAACATTTACGCGGTCCTTTTGCCATTTTTACACCCGTATCTTTATATCGAATTTCAGTATATGCCAATAAACCTTCAGATAGATGGATTTAATTCACATGGGCCACTGACAAAGTTAAAATTCAGTGGTATTAAAATCGAATTCTTGAGTACAATGAGTTTGGTCTTCATGTTCTTTAAATCGATACCTATACGAGGTTCTGTTCTGTTACTGGAATTTTCCAACAAGCACGTGACATCATTATTTCAATTTCTACGAATTTTGAATTACTCTGAGGCACCTTTAGTAGCAAAAAGCACATGACTGTTGACTCTACATGGGTAGAGATATCGTTTTTCCACGGGCGCGGGCTTTTGAAATTGAGCCGCCATCTTTTCTACTCTCCATTCGCATGTGAGTCCTCTTATTTGTGCGTCGATTGGCCTAGTTCACCCATTATATACTGTATTTTAACCCTATTCGTTTATTCGAACAACAGCGCACGACGCTGGCACCATTTTGAAGGAGGTTTAAATTGATCAATATTTTGAGACGCATTCAAGGACGATTCTTCACGGTGAATAAAGGACCTTTTTTGCTGAAATTTTCGGAATTTTACTTTCAAAATAAAGCGTAGCTCTCTCTCTTAAAGACGCAATATGCAATCTCCAGTTCCTGCATGAATTCTAGGATCCGACTTGAAATATCTGGTTCTTATGCCTTCACTGCACACTTGAAAACGAATACGTGACCTGATTTTAATGCCAACAACAGAATAAGTCTCCTGGGCCTATTACGTTTATGCTTACAGTACAGGCTTTAACAAGTAAGAGCCCCCCTTGCTGCGTTCGAAATTCACAAGACCTGATCTTTATCTGCGTGATGATCTGAGGCAGTTCTGCTTGACAAGCTGCGATTTCGCTTCGCTCGCCTCCTCCTCCTTATCTTCTACTTCATTTAGCGGCCTCGCTCAAAGGAAGTTCTCTTTACATGCACTGTCATACATCCCGTATGCATTCCGTCAGATTTACAGGCTTGCTACCATTGCCAGTCTGTAACCTTCACACCAATCTGCTCACCGTTCTCGTGGTGAGTGTAGGTGGATCGATAAGAATTGAACAAAATATGGATAAAACCTTTGACGCAAACGTGTGGACGCCTAGGGGAACTTTAAGCATAATGAAAGTGATGATGTAGGTAGTTTAAATGTGTAAAACAATGCCATCCGTTCGGTAGCTCTATTTCAGGAAGTTGAGAAAATACACAGAATTCATTGACGTCATTCATTTTTCCGACCTATTCCTCAGTCATATACATAATGGCATATAATTACAATAAGCTGTTTCAGCTTAAAAACGACCTAGTAAGTTCAAACGCAATTTTTTAACCAACAACACGCAAGGTTGACCTAATATGCCTGTGGGCATAGTTTAAGGAGGAGAGAGGCTGTCCAGATAAGCGAGGTTACGTTGCAGTGATGACCTTGTTAAACACACTCAGAACTACACAGCATAGGACATCATTCCATGATTTGGAGGAAGGAGGAGTCCGAGAAAGAAATGGGTTTATGTCTGTTATCAGTCCTTAACAGGTGTCACGTGATTCACCAGCTTTCTTAGTTCTGGCCTTCTCCAGGTATTATTGTAGAGGATTATTGAAAGCGCAGGTGAGGCCCAGTAAATGCTCACAGTACACCAGAGGTTCCGTAACTTACCTCTTGGGTACCCCTAACAGCCGATTCGGCATATTTTCAGTTAAGCATGTCCCCAGTCGCCTTTGTGTATGCCCGGTATAGCTGCATCCGTAACTACATGTAAACTCATAAACATAGCTTGGTAGGGCGTGCAAAGATAGAGTCTCCTTAATCGACATAACTCGAATAACAGTTGTGTTGCTTATGAACAACAAATGTACGTTGGCTAATGTTCGGGCAATAGCGTATTGCAGCCAGTGCTTAAGCGCGTTTGCGACAATATAAATGTTTAAAGTGGTGTAGATGTAAGACGGCAGCTAGCGTGATAATGGAGGACCCTGGCCACTATGACCTTGTGGCCCGCTTCCGTATAAGAAGAAAAGAACTAAGACACCAGTTGGGAGTAAAGGTAATTTCGTACAGAACTACCGGCGGAGGCATTGGAAGCATTTGGCCGACGGACAAGGACATGTCCGGCGCCGCGGGGGTGACGTCCCAAAGTGTGAGACAGTAACGAGGCCATGTGTGAGTCAACCTTGAATGTGATTGGCCGCTTTGGACATCCGGGATTGGCCTTCAATGGTGCACACGTGCAAGTAATTGCACGAGGCTCAGCATTTCAACATGTGCACAGCGTCGAACCCTTGCAGATGCTCATGGACATTTTGAAGTGGAAAGTTTTGTTTGAATTTCTTGTCTGAGATAGCGATACCTATAAAAGAATTTCTCTGAATATCAGTTTCCAAACAAACCTCCTTGAGTAAAATGAGTTGTCATCGATGGACCTGTGAAGCGATTCCACTGACTCTATTTAACTGGCTCAAAAACCGGGTTTCGTTTTCTCTGTATGGGAAGGAAACTGAGAAAGGCTTGTACTATCGCTTACAAGTCTCTTTGGTAGGCAGATGTCTAAATGCAAATGCCTGTCAACCTCTGAATAAGAGCATCTAGGAAAGGCAAAGTTTAAACCCTCTTACTTAATCGTAAATTTGATTTTCGTGTATGCCTTGTTCCTGTCTTCGAGAAGTACCTCCAGGTTATTTTGGCTATTGACTATGGCATGCATGTCATGCACATATCGTCCGTAAAATACGGCTTGCTTTAAATTTGGAGAACCTTTCTTCCGAGGTTAGACATAAGGATGGCTTTAGGACTGAAACCAGTGGGCTGATCATAGGTACGTGGTCGGTCTGTCGACAAAAATGACTATTGAACAATTGTCTCTTCATTTTTAGTGCAGTACTATATTAGTTTTCAGTTTTCCTGGCTCCAAATGTGTTTCAGTCAGATGGTTTAATCCAGTGGCACGTTTGTGGGGAGGCTCTGCATATCAGCCGATATAACCTGCTTATTCAATAAATTGTGATCCTTCCTCTCTTCTACAAATGAGAAGGTAGTGTGAGTGGCATACTGCTTTGAACTGGTTCGTTTTGAGGATACAAGATACTTCGTTTGACCCAATTATGAAAACTTCGGCAGCCTCGTCGAAATTCTAACCCACGCCAGCAAGAAGAAGGCTTTAGTACAGTCAACGCTCTAGCCAACTGAGCTACGAGGCCCCAACCGGGAGCCGTGAGTTTAATCACACTTGCTAGCATAGGTACTAACTTGGATTAACCACTGTTGGGGTGAAGTCCACATTGACAAAACGAGTCGTGGCGATACTACTCATTTATGTAATTTTAGTAGGACTTATAGTCTGGAAATATGTGAGTGGACAGACATAAGATATACAGTCCATTTCTCGTCTATAACTTGATTCTCAGGTAGTTATCGCACCTTTTTTCCTAATAAAGTCTTCCAGTGTTATGTCGCATCTGTTCCATGAGTTTTACCGCATAAAATTAATGAAATATCACAGCACTGCGTCCATCTGATCGGTCTTGTTTGGAATCGCAACCACGTTCCCATTGGCTGACTATTAACACTACTACTTCAGAAGATATGCAGGTCCGTCCTCTGAGATATAAACGGTATCTCAGAGCCATACATGCCATCCTTCGGAGAGAGGTGATAATGAGACACAGAATGAAACTGTGAGCAGAGTCGTATCATATGTTGGATTGCGTCTCATAAATACAAATGTACTTGTAGAGTAAACAAATTCTCTCCTAGACCCGGAGATAACCGGCTCCACATTTGAGCCGAAGGAGTACTGCTACTGCGCACATCTACTACATTCCCATAGATCGATGAAGCTGCGATTAAGCAGTCTAGACATGCTAGGGAAAGTGACTTCCTCTACTCGATAAACTAGTGGACCACACTGTTGGTGAGACGGTTGGGATCCATTGTATCAAAAGCAAATTCGTTCCTATTTTCCTCGGCAAATCGACCAGTAGGTTGAAAAAATGAAAAGAATAGTTTGACAGCTAATTGAAGGTAGCATTGTTTCATTACCTCAAAATGAACAAGGCACACAACACCACACAAAATGTGTGTTCAACCTGCACCTCTCACTTAGAAGTAGGATCCTCGGCTCCTTCTCCATGTGGCTCCTCTGCGGCATGTGTGATCTGAGCCTGAAACTATTACGGTGCGCTAAGTGCCGTCGCTTGGAAGGTTGCCAACCGACAAATACACTCAGACCTCGCAGTTCGTCTAATGCCTGATGTGCGGAGTTGCTGATTGGTGGTCTGACAATCAGATTGCAAGGGCTCCTTCTTAACTGGAACTCAATCACACTCCCATAAGTGAGATGTAAACTGCTAACTCCTTTTTTGTGAAATTCAGTTGCTTGTGTTTGTGGCACCATGTCCTGTACGTGGTATGCGTAGACGAGGTCATTATATATATGGTAAGGTGGAACCGACAAAGATAAGGAGGACTGGAATGGCAAGTTCTGGATTATTAGCCGGACTCAGCCAGTCATACCCAGTCCCAGGTGAAGATCACCCGGGATTCGAACCCGCGACCTTCGATCATTGAGCAGCGGGGCCGTTTTTCTGTCAGGTTGTGATCGGAAAAATGAATAATGATGGGGAAGTGTTCCCCAGCTAATGAACATATATGTTGCATTGTGCACTGGAGCTCATTTTAAAGCCCTCACAGACAGTCGCTTAGAGAGTTGGGGAATATAATGGAAAGGTAGAACCGACAACTAAAAGGAAGACCTGAATGGCTATTTCTGCTTTATTATTCTAGGGATCCAACGGAACTTACTTGTTCCTTAGCCAGATCGGTGAACACCTGCTATCATAATGTATATATATATATATATATATGATAGTGTGGGGCTCACCGATCTGCTTAAGGAACATGCATGTTCCGTTGTGCCCTGGAGCTCAGACTAGAGCCCTCGCAGGCGGTCACATAGCGACGAGTAGCATATGTTGATAATGTGGATCCGACAAAGACAAGGGAGACCGGAATGGCTATTTCTGGATTATTAGCCGGACTCAGCCAGTCATACGCAGTCCCAGGTGAAGATCACCCGGGATTCGAACCCGCGACCTTCGAGCATTGAGCAGCGGGGCCGTTTTTCTGTCAGGTTGTGATCGGAAAAATGAATAATGATGGTGAAGTGTTCCCCAGCTAATGAACATATATGTTGCATTGTGCACTGGAGCTCATTTTAAAGCCCTCACAGACAGTCGCTTAGAGGGTTGGGGAATATAATGGAAAGGTGGAACTGACAACTAAAAGGAAGACCTGAATGGCTATTTCTGCGTTATTAGTCTAGGGATCCAACGGAACTTACTTGTTCCTTAGCCAGATCGGTGAACACCTGCTATCATAATGTATATATATATATATATATATATATATATATATATATATATATATATATATATATATGATAGTGTGGGGCTCACCGATCTCGGCCGTAGCTTGCGGTAAATAATTTCGTTTCGTGCGCCTAGAAAACTCGTTTCTCCGAAGTGAGCTCAAGGCCTCCAGGCAAGATTTGATGACGTCACATATTATGTGTCACATTATAACACTGCAAATGCTTCTTGCCAGCAAAAGCTAAAAGAAGACCGGTGCACTCACTGAGAAGACGAGGTAGACGCGATCGATGGGACAAGCAATTTGTGTGCCTCACGTTTCGGATCCTAGCTCGAACCAATCGTCAGAGGCAGCATCAGCTAACCCTTATCAGAATAAGTATTGTCCAACTCAGGTGTGTGTCTGATGTGAGGGGGAGGCTGTTGGGGTAGAGAACTGTGCAGGGGTGTGGAGTCAATTGCGTCAGGGATTCAAAGCGGATCACCTGGTCTTAGTGCTTGCTCATTTCCAGTTTATCCACAAGGCCAAGTTGTCTGTTTGGGTGGTACATGCGACATTATTTTTTTATTCTACTTAAAACCCTGTAGCCGGATTTGTTTTGTGAATTCCTAAGTACCATATTTGCACCTCGGATAGTTTATGCACTGCACATACCAACAATGACTTTGGTACTCTGCCTTTACTCCCACTAGCCACTGTGCGGCTGCTGATGAAGCCCGAGAGTGAGCCCCAAGACACAGCGTACGAGTAAATTCCGTTAGCGATAGGGGAAAGTTGGTGAACGTATGTCAATATTCCCGAGCTAAAACCGATAAGAAAACTGGTCCTTAGCTTAATAGTTAGGGCAAGGACTTATGCTCAACAGGTCGCGCGTTCGAGCCTCGGGTTGTGAACTACCTGGGGTTGGATAAGACTGTCTCTCAGCATGAAACCTGTTACTCGGCCGCGAATGGGGAAGAAAACCTGATAGTTAAAATAATCGCAGTCATCAGTATAAATCTGTCAGAATATGAGCATGTAATGGCAGGTAATGGATACTGAGAGTTGACAAGATGGAGTTCCTTGTGACTTGAAGGAGGTGAGTATCGTAACACATGCCACACAAAACCACATCCTTCTCAAACTATATCACAGGCAGATGTCAGATAATAATCTCGTAATTCCCCAAAAGATGCACAATCGATAACCACCTGCGTAGCTACCTTCGTTCATTTTCCTGGTTCCCGCTACCACGTATGTGCTATCCTTAACATACAATGCAATCATGAGCAGATTTATGCCGGTAGCCCACGTTCAAAGTTAAAGTTCACTCACCACGATTAGACTGGACCCGACAGCGTAAGCCTCTTTAATCCTCTTCATACTCGTTACTTTATTTGAGGTCTCATTGAACTGCTGGAAATTTCTTACCCATAGCTCCTAATACAAGTAAAATATCAGGGAATTCTGAACTATTGTGGGCCAACTTTCCTGTCGAATTCCAGACGACGGCTGGCTAAGTACAGGTACAAACACCTATTTTGCACTTAAATTGATTGTGGTTTTGACCGGCATTTAAGTGAATTTTCGAAATTAAACTTTCGTAGCTGGTTTCTGTGAGCTGACAACATGGTAGAAGATAAGTTGCAGCCTGATTCGAGTGTGTATAGTAAAATAAGCCTGCAGGCTTCTTATATGTTACAGAAAACGTAGGTGTTGGAAACGAAAAACAGAAAACTAGTCATAACACCTGCCTTACTGACAACTAAGCGGCTAACAGCTGAGAAGTACGAAAGTAGCACCACACTCGATGACCTTCCCAGAATCTACGCGCTACGCGTGTGTAGAAGTCATTGTCAAGCTAACATTAGACTCAATCAGGCAGCACGATAGAGCAGAGACCAGTTGCAACCTTGGTGTGCATGGGTTTACCCCTGCTATTCTAGAAGCTAGCAATTAAACGCTTGAAATACAGACTTCAGAACTGCTGGCTATTGCACGGTTTGACTGGCAACGAAAACCTATGTCGGAGTGTGTATTCGTCATGCAGTCACTCTGCTGTAAGTCTAGCTGGCTGTAGTTCGATTCCGCGCAGGAATTGCTCCAATCCTGCAGGTGTTGGTGAGTCCGCGGAAAATTAAGAGCCTGTCGGCAGCTAGTTGGGATGGAATGGGAGGTAGGAATCCGCGTAAATGTGGGTCAATGAGTACATTGAATGACTCAAATTCTTCGGTTGTTATATGGGCCACCAGGTCTCAACAGCTTAGGCCACCACGTTCAGGCGCAGTCCTAAATAGACAGAGCAAAGGTTGGACACCAGATGAGGCAGTATCGTATTCTGTATAGAAAACTGGAGAGCAGGTTGGAATGGGTTGGTAGCTGGCGTGGTAGTGAAGCATGCGACATAGCGCTTTGATAGTGCGGAACACGTATGAGCCGACCTTGGCGTTGATTGGCCGGCTCGGATAGCCGTGATTGGCCAAGAACCAGACTGCGCATGCACTTAAGCGCACGAGACGCAGCTTTGCATCCGGCGCCCGGAGTAAATCCATTTCAACCTCGTCGGAAAAGCAGGAGAATCAACCTGACTACAGGTGACCTCTCCATGAAGTCAGCAAATGATACCCGAATACTGTTAATCTGTCACAGTAACTCAATTGTTTTCCGAAAGCGTGCCGAGCATTTTAACACTGTACCAGAACCTAGTTAACGCCTAGAAGCATTGTTGCAGACTACCGAACGTCTCCCACGAGGTTCTGTAGGCGTCCTTCAAGTCACATCGAACTGTGGCAAGAACTAGAAAGCCCAAATTAAGGCCGATTGAGTGATCCTATACCCCACTCCCCGCACGTTGGGTTCTGCGCATAGTCGAGTGTCATCCGGCAGACAAGGCGTCCTCTCATCGAAGAGCCTAGCAATATCTGATAGAAAAACTCTATTCAGAATTATAACACCTTTTCATTAGTCAAAGAGTGTAAGTTGACTCGTGCGTTTAAAAATTCATACTGGTAGCGCAGGAGTTGAAGTTGTTAGGGAAGACACTAGCCACTGCGACCTTCTGACCCGGTTCCATAGAAGGAGAGAAGAAGTGGGACGCCAGTTGAAGGAGAGTTTATTCTGTACGCAGCTATCGGAGAATGGCCTGGAAAAAGTTGGCTGCGGACAACGGCACGTCCTACAGCTGCGAGAGCGGCGTCTCCAGTGTGAGACCGTGCGGAGTCGTCACAGAGCATCCAGCGGGGTCATGTACGAGGAGAGAATTGGCCGCATTGGACAGCCGGCATCGACGCGACCAGACAGCCGCTGCTGCACACTCGCGAGAAGTTGACCTTTTCAAATACGTATGGAGTCGGGTTCTTTAACTGATGTCACGGTTTCCGTAACACGACAGAAACCATAGGAGGTGATATTTCCAAGTTTATAAACAATATATATTTTTTGGACTCTGAATTCCCTAAGATTCTGTTTTGGACGGCATGTTGTTATCTGCACATAAGTAACCTCTTTTAGAATGAAACGTTTATTAATTTACTGCTTTTATCCCGTTTTGTAAACACAGGTGTTGGTATTGTTGACAACATAATCACGCGCGTTCTCCTTATTCTCCACCATGGACGAGGAGTTATCTTCGGGGGTCAATGAGAGCTCCGAAAAAAACGTGCAACCATCTACACCGTCTTTTTGATGCATAAATTCCACAAAGAATGCCAAGGAGTGCGAATCAGTCTCTGCACCACCTTCGTGGCTCTCACTAAAGCCTTCGGTGTCATGAACGGGAAAGGCTTCCAAGATGTCGTGAAAGGACTTGGATGGCCATGGTTGTTTATGTTTATAGCCAGGCGACTCGGAAAATGACTGACGAGACGCATCAATAGTGATAGATAGACGTTGAAGGCCATTAGAATGACGAACGTGTCGAAAAGGTGTCGCATCCTCGTTTTGACCACATGCTGATAAAAGCCTCCTGAGACCAACAACCTGGAATCAACTTGAACTGCCGAACCAGCGAAAAACGAGCCAAGATCACTGTCAAAAATGACATACCGTGCGGCTTGGACCTTCTGACCTCAAGAAGCACCGACTACTTGGCATAGAATGGTTGCACTGCTCCAGTTGTTTCTAACATTATCCAATCTCAAAAAACAAATTGTGGTCAAAGATAGACAAAGGATGAGAAACCACGTCAGCCGATGCGCAGACCAGTAGCACCTGTTTGTGAACTCAGCTGGGCAAGGGACGATGACTAGCAGATGATGTCAAAGGAGGCATTTGAGCAGCTTCTATCACCACCTACGTCGGTGACAGGCTACAATAGGAAATCTGCAATCGCTGTAGTATTTAACTCCACGCAGAAGTCAGAATTCATAATCCAACCATGTGGATGGCGCTCATCTAATCCGCAGATACGGGGAACTGGACAAGGGATAAGATAAACTACTTCAGCCCAAGTTATCTTCGAGGGAACGGAACCCGGCAAATAGGAAAATATAGGGGTCCTTTGCTAGATTCCAGGGAAAACGAGGGTTATGTTTAAGGTTTAAGCTAGAGTTAAGATTAGAGTTAGATTTAAGGTTAGGATAAAGGGTTTAAGGTATGGTTATGGTTAAGATTAGGACTACGGCTTAAATTTATGTTAGGACTAGTGTTAGGAGTGGGATATGGGAATATTTACTGTTTTTGTCATTGTGCGTAGGATCACGTTTATTACTTGAGTTGCGCTTTCTGATTCCAGTAGGGGTGGGGGGAGGCGGAATCCGAACACTGAGGTCCTGGGGTTAGCTGGTGTCCAAAGACCTTCAAAGCACTATTCGCCCTGTTGGACTCACAAAACCGAATCACCCTGCAGCCTTTTCCTTACAGCGACCAGCAAGGCAGGCGATACCAGATTGTTTTACATTGCGACCTTATATGTCAGCATCGCCCTGGTCAACCAACTGAGAATTCATCGCAGTGTGGCTGGAGAACCTTGCAACCAAAAGAGTAAACACAGAAAGGCATAGACGAGTTCCAAAAGGCAATTCAGGAGGAGAAGTTGCAATCGCTGGAATGAGAGGTTCATTGACCGGACGTTTTGGATTCGCACTCGAACACATCCTCAGAAGCAGACGTAACTGCCTCTGACAACTGACACGATAAACTTATTCAGCCTAAACTAACTAAGGTGGATAAAAAAGCTTATACAATCGTGAATGGAGGCTCGATAAGGATTAATTATATGGCCTCCTTAGCAGGGCATGAGAACAGCTATTGCCAACAACACAGCTTGGCATCCCAAGAAGTATAATTCGAAGTAAAGACGTACTTTGAGAAACAATAAGTAACTTTATTATGTACATTTTCGACGCTGGTACCCCAGCTTGTCGTCAGACTTGTGGTAAGTGTGCAAAAAACCGTTAAAATTTAACACGTGCCGGAAAAATCGATATCGCTTAGTCATTCCTGCCAATGCTTGTCATTGGGGGGTGTATTTCCATTTGGATTGGATCTCACCTCTTCCAGCGTTCTTTAAGGTTGCCATACACATGGTCGAATTCGATGTGTCGGTTGATGCATGAGTTATCTGAGAAAATGGCCCCTTAAAATTCTCAGTCTTTATTAGATGGACAGGAGGCAACAATGCGGGCTTTGTCCCGGGAAAATTTGTGTCCAGTTTCTAGTGTATGCATAGCAACTTGAGACAAGTTGTCTCGCCTCCTTACTGCTAATTGATGTTCATGTATGCGCGTGGAGGCTGACTTTCCTGTCTGACCACAGTACACCGCATCGCAGCTGTTACATGGTATCTTGTATACGACTTCTTTTTTATCTAAATAGCCAACCCTATTCTTAGGGTGTAGAAGCTGATTTCGTAGTGTAGTCGTTGGCTTGTGTGCCACTTGGATTTGATGTTTCCTCAGGTGCCTTTCAACGAGTTCAGACACGTTAATGTTTTTGGTTTAAGTTAGAGTTAGGTTAAGGGTTAAGATAACAGTTAGTGTTACCTGTAGGCAAAGGGTTTAGAGTAAAGTTAGGGTTAAGATCAGGGCTGAGGTTTAGTTTAATATTAGGGTTATTTTTACGATAAAGATGCTGGAATATTAAACTTTCCTTGAATTGTGTGCAGGGCCACCTTTATTATTTTAGCGGGCTTTTTCGATTCCAGTGTTTTGTTTGAAGGTCATACAACTAATGCTTTTCCGGAATCCGAAAGCCGTGGTCCTGGGGTGACTGGTTTTTGAAGTTATTTGCAACAGTGTTGGCTCTGTTGGACACACTCAGACTCACTGCAACGTCCGCACTTCACAAAACAGCATCCCGCTGCAGCATTTTTTCAGCAGCGTCTCGATCAACCATCTGAGAACCCATCGCGGTGTGAGAAGAGAACTGAAACACCCTTGTCAAGCTCATCCTTTCAATCCAAAAGTAAACACAGAAGCAAATAAGCGTACTCCAGAAAACATTTCAGGAGGAGAAGATGAGAGCGTTGGAACAGGATTTTTAATGGCCTGACTCGAACTCATCATCAAAAACAGAAGTTACTGGCCTTGATGATGTATTCGAATGAGAATCCGAAAAGTCAGACTAATAAATTTCTTGCTCCAGCTCGCATATTCTGCCACTGAAAGTAAACGCAGCTCATTAATGGTGCAACAGGCCAGAGACAGATAGATGTTTCACGGTCGTTACCGATCATGAGTACAGCATAAGCCTTATGAATTAAGGTATATAAGGCCTATGGCGTATTGATGACCAGTAATGACCAGTTGTCTGAGTCTGGCATGTTGCACTCGTAATGAGCTGTCTATGTCCAACGGCACAACGCTCCTAGTAATCAGTAGCAAATTGACCGGTGTACAGAATGCGAGCTGGAAAGATCCTAACTACCACGTAAACTGACGTCAAATCACGTGCAGGCAGGGGCCCGTACGTCACATCGGTTTCCAGACAGTCTGCTGGTGCATAGAAAAAGGGAAACCGTGTGAAAAAGGGAAACTGTGGGAACTCAACGAATTCCCTACTTTGACAGCTTCAAGACACTCAAACATGCCGTAAGGTCAGGAAGTTTCCACTTTAGACAAGACAACTCCTTTCACGGGGTCAGATCTAAATGATTTTCTTAATGAGGACGTCATGACGACTCTAGGCCAATATGTTAATTTGGAGAACTAAGTCCTAGCAAGCGCCTGGCTTTTAGTTACTTGCGCCCTCATTAATGTTGGCGCAAAGGCCTGGTTTAGAAGGAACCATCGTAAGCTGCTCCTGGGATCGAATAACTTCGTCAGTTGACGGTTTTGCAAGGTATGGTTTTTTCTGTGTCCTGCAAGGTTGGAAGCCAGTCGAATGGGATAATTGCAAGAAACAGTTCCCTCCCCTCTAACTCCTCAACTGGCAAACTAGTGCCACATTCAGACCAGGTCCACGTGAAAATTACAGAGCATTTCCCTAATCCAACAACTCGCACAATCACCAAAACGCTGCAACATCACTGTCAGGTGATCCAACCGAGTAGCTAGAGGATCTGTGATGTTGGTTGGCTTTATTTTTAGATCAAAATGCAAAAACATGTTTTACAGATCTAAAAATCCACTTGTTGGCGGTCTCGAATGGACATTTATCTCACCAACTCTCCTTTCCCTAGCCAACTTCTGAACTCGACATGAAAAAGATTTGCTCAAAGTGCACGCACTTTTCATGATAGCTCCTGAATTTTTCCAGGTAAGAATTCAGACGACAAGAACTGCCTAATCGGCCAAGGATGTTGAAGCTAACATGTACACTTGTGGTTGATCCCCGGGCTACAAAAAGCACTGAACAGAGGTGTTAAGCAACGCACCGAACGCAAGCATATTAAAATTCTAAGAAAACATTGCATGAATATATAGAAATTAAAATAACAGCAGATAAGGGCCGTGGATGCCTATCTTAAAGCAACTTTCCTCGTGGGACACCAACGAATGCCATACTATAATGAATTCCTAACAGAACGTTTCATGCTGACGGGATACCTCGTCACAGTGGAACAGACCACAATAGTTCAATAATGCATATTCTATGATGACACTTGGCCAAAACTTTGCCTTTGCTATGTTAGTCCTTGCGGCCGACCCAGGTTCCAAAACTTGGACTTCCTGGCTGGTGATGGGTTATGGCCGGCTAAGCATGACAGACAGGACTGGCAGGATACGTTCGAACCGAGCCTTCGTCGGAGGGATGCGGTGGGTCTATGAGGAAAACCACTGTCTAACGTGAAGCTCCTGTCCGTGATGATAGCTTCGAGTGGGGATGCGAAACGTAAGGCAAATAAAACTGTTCTGCCCCAACGGCAGTGCCTCCTACTTCCCAGGCAAAAGGAGTGTTGAACGCCGGATTGTTCACATTACTGACAACATAAGTAGTACCTACATTTCCGGACAAGTTTTTCGCCGATTCTGTCCCCAGCGTTCATCACGTGCCCTTCTGCAATTTGCTCCAGCTTCAATTTCAATCTTTTACATTTCCCAAAAGAATGAATTCGCGAACTTGGAGTAAATCATCCACGAAAAACTTTTCAAGCTCTGTCTGGATGTTGATATGAATAGTTGACCAGAAATCAATCAGCTTCTGAGGAAGAATCCACAGGTAGTCAGTAGTATGCAAATGTTGCATGATTCAGGATCGTGAAAGCACAGATTCGAACTCAACGTCTAGTCCGATTGACGAAAACACTTTTATTCCGCCCTTGAGGGAACTGTTAGGACTGAGGGCAAGCTCTGTAAAACATTTGGGATGTTCACGTTGGTATGGAGGGAATGGCTTGCATACTGGAATTCAGGCTCAATGGCTCCTCCTTAATTTGGCCTTTATGGCACTCCCACACACATGTGATCCAAATTTCCCCACTTGCAGAAAACCCAGTATGTTGTGCGGGAAGCAGGTTGCGTGTGGAACGCGTATACAGGTTAATTTAACTGCAAGCATCTGTGCCCCACACAAGCGCTAGGTGACTGATCGGCTCGAAAAGGAGATTAAGAAATCCATCCTCATCTTTCTACTCGAAGAATAAGAACTTACTTTTTTCCTTATACTACAGGTCTTTATAACGTTCATGTGTACTTGCAGGCTCTCTTCCACAAGCGAAAGTATAAATTCTGGCATAACCACAAACCAGTAATGTTTTGCGCGTTGCGCTTTCCCCTTAACCAAAAGCAAAAACTAGACCGCATAAACAGTAAACATTAGATGGTGGTCAGTTTCTCATGAGGAATTCGCAAGCAGCAAAGCAATGTCATCAAGTTTAAACTATTGATTGCTCACAGTTCTTAGTACGGCATTTCAGGTCACGTAATCACACAAAGAGTTGCAAATCTGACATTTAACAAATGCACAAAAAAGTTTGGGTTTCTAAGAATGGCTTGCGCAGGGATGCCTTGTAAGGCCGCCTAAACAGGATAAGGGAAAATTAAATCACCCGCACACTTTAAAAAGGTGACCTACGATAAATTTCAGGAAGTGTAAATATACCCCTTACTTAACGCTAACATAAAACTAAACTGTCGCCTTAATATTTATCCTAACCTAAACTCTACAGTTAACACGATCATAACCTTTACCCTCATCCTAATCATGGCCATAACCACAAACTTTACCCTAAGCCTAAGCCTCACCTTAATCCTAAACATAATTTCCTTGAAATGTAGCGCAAATCCACATGTATCTTCGGCGGTCCCTATTCCCGTCTCTGGTTTAGGTGGCCACGCAAGGCATCCCATTTGCTCGGAAGCCTTTTATTACGGCTTACGGCGGACTTTCAAGTGCGGTAAAAACTCTTTAGGTCAAATTGCACTCGTCTAAGAGAAAAAAATGCTCAGATGCGCAAAATAGGTCAAAAACGGTTACTAGCATAGAAAAGAGCCTGAATACAGGGCAAAGTATACCTCTTGCTTTTGAGTGAAAAAGTAAACTAAAAGAACATTTTCCGGGACAGACTGGGCGAGTAAGGACTATGGACAAGGTTTAAGTGGCGTAAAAATGGATAAGGTTAAATTCGGTCATTACATTGTAGGTGTTAGGTAACACGCTGCACAACAGCGAATCACATAAACCCCAAAGTACATGGAAGGATTAATCGACTTGAATTGTTTGAAACAGCAAACGAGATACCAGCCTGGAAATACTTATGGTAACAACTTGTCAAAAGAGATGGCGCATAACACTTAGTTTCCGTGGTGGGAATTTCGTTCGATGTCATTCTAGCCGTCTAGGAGCCTCCGGCAGCCTATTTGGTTGAAGTTCCATCGCCTAGAAGGACACGCAGACGAGGAAGAATTTGTGCGACTCTCACCTCAGAAATGCGTCTATTAATGAGAATGCACGAGTTACTCAACAGCTCTATTAAAGCAGTTTTCATTCGTACTCGACGCTCATATGCTAACAGTCGACTTCACCATCAAATTAACTTCCAAAAAACGTTCCTGAATAGGCAAGTTAAACTGATAATATGTCAGTTTTTAATGGTGGAACTCCCATAAATTTACGTTGTATATCACAAGGCACTCATTGTTATAAGCGTATGAAACCCACTAAACCAAAAAGAAGGTATCTTGGGACCGTCTCGTATCGTCAACCCCCCGAAATTACTCTACATACTGAATTACGGAAGGAAAACCAACGGCTGTGCGCATAGTCAGAATCCCATTTTTGGTGTCGTCTAGCTTTCGGTCTGACGACTGGTCTGGTGAGCTCGCAGAGTCAAGCTTCTTCAGCGTAAGCGTCTGAATTTGCTGTAGCCTACTTTGCATAATTTTAGAGTCCCCTTTGAGTCACAATCTTCCACAGTACGACCTTCTAAAACCGTTCTACTCGCCAGACAATTACCATCAAATAAGATGACAGCTCGAATGTATAGCCTCGATGTTGAGGAACAGAGGAAGCCTCGGAGAAGCCCAAATAAAACGACATGAATATCTGTAAAAAATCATTTCAAATAAATGCTATGAAGATACAAAAAATAAGGTGAAAATGATTAGGTTATGGAAAGTGGAAAAACTTCCACAGGTTTACTAACAAGTTTGAGGGAGGGAGAAGTAGATGACGAAAGGGGAACGATGCAATTGTCCAGGAAAAAAACAATGTAACCGGTTAAAAAGGGAGAGGAGGTTATGGGAGGAATTTGACAAAAAACATGATACATGGGGCGAATTTTATTCAGAGGGGACATGAGGGTTTTGTAATGTCGCACGGCAGTCCACATACTCCCGAAGGACACGTCGACTGAGAAGCTGCAGTAAGAAATAATTTGTACTGAAAACTCGTAAGTAGAATTACTTTTAAAGTTGGACAAATTCCTATTAAGAACAGGCGAACGTACGATGACTGACAGGGTCAGAAAGACAGTGAGCATCACGAAGATGCAGGACCAACCCCGGCTAAGAAGAAGACCACAAAGCAGAGGACCCAGAGCAGCACCTATATGAAAATAAGGAAACGAAAGCATTGAAAAGTGGCAAGCCGGCAGTACCTTGCGGAAGTGTTTAGGGCATCAGTTGGTGACACAACCACGATCGGGACCTGTAGAGAATCACCAAGGTTCACCATTCCTTAAGTGCAGGCCACAGAGGCGACAGGCAGCATCTCTGCCTGCAACTTTTGGTCAGTGCAAGTGATTTGGTAGCTCCAAGAGCACAGTAAAACACTGCATATGATAGGCAGAAAAATAGTACGAACAAGGACAAGGAAGTAATATAATGTAATGTGCATAATGTCTTTCTGCCTATAATATACTAACCGCTGAGCGACTGCTAGTGGGGCTCAAGACCGAGTCTCAAGGCGCAGGCAATTATATGGTTGAGGCAATTATTGGAAACTGGGAAAAATTAAAACTACAAAACCACACAAAGACGCATGTTTTTTCGTAAGCCGACAACGAACAGTACACTTGTTCGGTCCTTCCTATGAAGCGAAACTCGGTTCAAACCAGCATCAAAATGTGATTTGCAAGAAAAACACTACTTAAATAGGGTACTTCTTGTGACTGAGGTCGACACGACCGGGCAGAAAACCACTATGCCAGTGTATAGAAAGAAAGGACAGTTTGACTTCCACATTGCAACACCCCCCACACCCCTTGTCCCTACCCTGGTCTAGGCGACAAGTTTAAAAAAAGACTTACCCAGGGAGCCTGTGCCATCAATGATGGCAGTCACTGTGGCCAAAGCCTTGGCATTACCCCGCAGCGTTGGATGAGTCCCCAAGTCGGCTGAAACGGCGGTTGTGATGAGAGCGTATGGGCCGTTGATCAACAGACCCAACGGAACAAGCATGCCTACCGAAGCGGATTGGGAGGAAAGAACAGGGGTGAGAGGCCCAGAAAATAAGCGGCTACAAGACGAAAGTAACAATATACAATAAGGTCAATAATAACCTCAGTCAGATGTCAAGCCGTAGTGGCCCTCGACTTCTCAATGTGCCATTATAAAGAGCATAAGTCTGTGATGTGATGAGATCTATGGAAGTGACTCTGGGGCGTTGAAAAACTTCGGAGTTCAATAGGCTAACAGTCCATTGAACATGTCGGAAGTAGCGTCGGCTATACTTCTCTAGCGAGATGCGCTAGATTCACTCCCTTCGCACGCTTGAAAACGAAATCGCGCATTCTTATCTCTTCAGCAAAACATAATTCCTTGAAACCTCCTATTGGTTGTCATCTCAGTGTGTGTACCAGTACAGTGTAGATGTGTTATCCCATGAAATTTTAGCGAAAATTCTAAGCGGTGCTTACCATTAGAAAATGTTAACTAATTGAGCTTGTAATATTAATTATTTTGTAGCATAAGACTCAGATATTTCAGTCACGACAGAATGCTGGCTTTTGAATGAACCCTTTTTTCCGATCGCCTGCAAAAGATACTCTGTAAAAGATGTCTACCTAATTGGCATGCAGTTTGTCTCATGATTGTTTAATGTCCCATAAATTCAAATACATTTTATAGAAAATAAGCACAAAATTATTCTTTCTTCTAATCATCTAGTAGCAAATTACCTCTTCTTCTAATTCAAAGCGTAAGGAAAGGGATAGTTTTTTATCTTGACCTGCCAGAGCACTCCCAGTGATACGATATTTGAAATGATCCCTTTTAAGGGCTGGTCCGTATGGAGTACGCTCAATACAAGTAAAGATAGGCTATTTAATAATTGGGCCCAGACCCAGTCCCCCTTACCTGCCAACTGGACCCTAGGGAGTGCGAGAGGAGACTGTGCTTAATGCTACGAGGGTCGCTTTTATCAGAAACAAATTCACGCACAAGTCCACGCGGCGCCCAACAGCGTGGTCGGCCTTTGAAACGCAGACGAGCCATCGATTGCGGCGAAGACGGTATATTTAGTAACAAAATCATACTCCTAAACTACTTTTTGGTACTGCAGTAACAAGCGGAAGACATATGGAAAGGAAAAATGGACTCACATAGGCAAGTGATGATTGAGCTGACACCACGCAGGTAGAAGGCATACAACTGCAGAAGAGGAATTCAGAAGGCATGATTTACAGCGCTTTATGTCACAGCGGAGAGAATAAATAAGCCCAACCGAACACCCCGCTTAAACCAACCACCCATAAAGGTGCGGACCGTGTTTCAAACTCAAAATGAAATTATATGGGATGCTCTAGCCAGGAGGTAAAAATGGCTCAGACTAGTGTCCGGCAAAACGGCATGGCAGAGCCATTCAGGGACTCACCATCCCGCGCAAGTTATCGGTCCCCAGGACGCGTAGACAACGATCCTCCAAGCTGAGGAATGACCGGCAGATAAGGGTAGAAAAGCTAGAACTGCTCAGTCATCATTGCAGGTACTGATTACTTATTGCTATGCTACTGTTCTCAGTCAGATGTCGCAAAACCAGGCAGAACGAGCGCATTCCTTCCTAAGATCGGAGCTGTGCAGCGCCATGTCTACGCGATTTTGCAAATCATTCAGCTGATAGTCACTTCGTGTCAATCGGCTTGTTTTGTCGGGTAAAGGGATGCGCTCAAAGTTAATTGCTCGAAATTGCTGACCGTTTATAACATTAAATGAACAGTCGCAATAAATTGGAACAATAATTGCTACTTAATCTACGCAAGTACATACTTTCACCTACTACTGCTGTCAGCATACCGGGTCTAACCGGTATCGACGATGCCGTGAATTGTACCTCATCACGTGTGATCTGGACAGTTTGGTTTATGGTCTCCTCCAGCGACGAGTAGATTGAATATCAAAGGTCACAGAACAACTTCCTTGTCTTGACGAATTGTGTCCACCAAGGTTTGGTCGTCTTTCTTGGATGGTCTGAGATATCCTCTATATTTAGTGCAACGACTGAGGACTTCTCATTTGACACGAAGTCAGTGCACTTCACTGTGTCGATGATCCTCAGGCAACGGTTATGAAGGATTTCGCGACTCGTGACACCATTGGATGTAAATCACTAAAGCTTAAGGTCAGCAAGTTGATATCGTCAGCGTATAAGAGATCAGTCAATCGGCGTCCGTCAACTTCGTGTATAATCTTTTTGAGGATCCATTTAATGGCATAGTTGAACAAAAAAGGAGATAGAATATAACCTCATCGAACCCCAGATCGAATATCGAAGAGTTTGAAGAGATTTTTATGGACCAAAGCTCGTTCGGTGTGCGAGCTGTAGTAGGCCTTGATCGTGGTGATGGCATGGCGGAATTCCAGAATGCGCCTCAGTGTGAAAATCTGGGCCATGTATCAACACACAATTGGAATCCGGCTTGGTTGGACCTCATCCTAAAGTCAGGTACAGCCTGGAATTGGCTGAAAAGTACAACAACGAAGACCTTCGCGGCAACATCATTGAGACTTATGACGCCTTACCGCTCCTCTTTAAAAAAGGGACAAGGATATTGGAGAAACGACCACATCATCCCACGTTTGCTTACTCACCTCATGGAGCCAGAGCATCGATATTGACATGAGATTTGCAGATTTCCTCGGAGACACCGTCCTGGCTGGGCACCTTATTGTTGTGCAGCCTCTGTATTGTATCAGCGAGATTACCCTCAGAAGAGTGCCGCATGACACTTCACAGGCAGCAGAGGAGATCGAGGGTGTGATGCGTTGATCATTCAACCTCACAGTGTGCTCGAAGTCCTAACACCATCGCTCGACTTCGGCTGAGTTGTCAACAAAAAAGCTGTTATTCATATTGCGAACGAAATGATCCGGTGCAGAGAACTTCCCATTAACTTGCAGCATAATGTGGTAGTGTCATCATCGTTTGAGGCCTGCACCGCTGAGGTCGCTGTAATTCGTAGCCAACTTCGCCGTAATTTTTCGGATATTGTGGAAGGAATCACCATCGCGAGACCTGAGTAGATAACTACAGAGTTCTTCCGCCAATACGGTCAATACGGTTTTGGTTGGGTCAATCCAAAGAATTTTCTCAGCTGCCCCACAGACTGATAGCCTCAATTACAACTGTTAGCTATTGTCTTCTCCATCGGCTTGAAACCGCATTTCTGTGCTCAGTGCGTCGGCGGTGCTGGGTTGACAACCTGGAACGGCATCAAGGCGTCTTGCATGTGGCCTTTTGGATGCGGATGGCAGGTGGCTTCTTAGGCGTGTACGAACGCGAACACGGTCCGACCCTAGTGCTGGGATAACCGAATCCTACCCGAGTTCGAGTTGACCAATCGGGTGCAAGAAGACGACGACAACCAGTGAGAACAAAACTACGAGAGTCCAATGTAGGCGGGCATATTTTAGACATAGAATTAGAACAATAAGTGATTGAGCACGATAGAAAACGCATACGTACCCATGGGGTTTTAGAAACCCCACTGTCGAATTGTAATTCATCTGCGTTGGAGATGCCGGCCACGCAGTTTGGTAGCACAGGTCGGCTGAACACCTTCCACGTACTACATGGAGTTCTCCGGTGGGGTATCCAGTGGGTATCCATTCTATAACCAAAACTCTAACACTAACCATAACTCTAACGCTAACCCGACTAACCCTGACCCCCCTTAACCTAACCTTTACTCCCCTTACCCCAATATCACCTGCAATATAGCTCAAGATCACCTGCAATACAGAGGTACCTAAAACAGTATCCTGCCCCCATATCCCAGAAGAGCTGCCAGCCTGATGGTGTGCCGATGTGGCACATTGCACCAAGAAAGCCGGTTCCCGATTTAAAGGAAAAATAAACACGGTTTCGGGATGGAGAGTAAGCACGCAGCGAGAGGTACTTACCATAGGTATCGCCAAGGTGAGCATGACTGAACAGACAGCCGCACTGGCCGAGGTTAGGTCTGTAATTACACCAGCGAGGACGCCGCCTATGATGCCACCAATGTCAAAGACTGTTGACAGATCGGCCGATAGAGCAGCCTTGAAATGGCCGGCAGACTGTATGTAGGCCGGCAGCCAGAACAGAAAGGTGTAGGAGACGGATTTGACGAAGAAGAGGCAGAGGGAGTATTCCACTACACCCTGCGGGGGGAAGGAGACGAATACGGTCAAAAAAGAATAAATGGAGACGGTACCAGACTCCTCAGACAGAACTGTCGGTGGAGCATTATCAACAAAGAGAAACCGAAATTGTCATTTCTGCCTTAATAGCCATCGTCAGTCAGCCACATCTATCCATCAGACGTTGTAACGCCCGAAAATCGAACCCGCAGCCGTGGCTCAACGGTCAGGGTGTTGGACTTCTGATCAACAGGTCGCGGGTTAGAGTTTCAGGTGCTGCAACGCCTGGGGTTTGCAATGGCTGGATGGTAACGGCTAATAAGCCAGAAATGGCTATTCCAGTTTGCCCGGTCATGTTATTCTGCTTATATCCCTAGTCGCTGTGCGATTACTGGCGGGACGAGAGAGACCCGTAACCGATCGGTGAGCACCCATCCACTAGAACCGCAAGTATCAAACTTCAAAGCCCAAAAACACTTGCATAAGCCATGGTAAGGCCTGAATCAAGGTATCACTTGGACTTTAGAAGCAAAGCTACAAAATCAATTCGTTGACACGCAAACCTTGGGTGAGAAAGGCGTGCATTACAGGTTTCCCAAAGCTACAACCGACAGAACTTCACGTGAGTGAATGCCAAGCAACTACTCATGGAAGCATATTTTCATATCGCAGCATTTTAGTACTGTAGGAGAACAATGAATGTCATAAAGGCATGCACTTGTCAGTATATTAGTGGTGGTTGGAAATATGCCAATTCTGGAGATCTGAAGGAAACCAACGGCAACGACAAGGCGATTGTCTGTGTAAAAGACTAGTACTGTTGTAATTCAAGTCCTTCTACAACTACTTTACTCTTAAAACAGGCAGAGCAAACTGAAATGACCAGCCAGTGAAAAAAACGCAAATTCAAAAGCACAATTCTGGTAGTTAACACACAGCAAGTGCCACCGAAAGGATGTCAACCCCACTGGTTAATTCTGTCTAACAGGCCGACTTACGGGAACGGCGAGGGCACCACAAAAGGAAATAGCTACCACGTGGTCTCTGGAAGTCGTTGAGGTGGAGGGAATGAGAGTCTGGGTTTCCGATGAGGTCTCCTCGTAATCCTCCGCCTCCTTTACCTGAAACAACACAACAATGCGACAAACAGACTTAGGAGAGGCAAATGAGGTGGTCATAAAATCTCAAAGGCTAACTGGTCTTTCACTTATTAGCTGGTGGTAAGACAGCAGGGTGAAAAGCAGTGTATGATTTCACTGAGACTCTTCGGTAAAGAGGGTAGGGATAGTTACTTTGACCGACTGATCAACATTAAGTGTCTAGTTGCGGTGAATGACCGTTTCCGCGTGGACGTCATCTGGCGCCTGCTGGGCGAAAAGGACACACCGCCTCGGTTTGCACGAGATATCGGACGAAGGTGACCTTCATGTCTCTCGGAAGCCGGTGACCTAGTGGGTAAAACATGGTTCGATGCTGCGACACGCGTAGACAGGTGTTAGGACCAAACGCCTGTCGAAGTCAGTCTCCAGTCGCAATTTGTAGTGCGACAGTGAGGGCAGTGCTGCATACATGACTGGCATGCGTCGAACCCTCCTGATTGCAACCTGGACGGCTATATTTCACAGGAGGCCTAAAATTAAATGTTCAGACGCACCGCCCCTCCACGATTTCAGGTAGTCACCAAAAGTCGTGCAACTAACCTACCTCTCTTCCGGCAGGATCTTCACGTCAAAGTTAACCAATCTTACGCAAGATTAGGAAGGGAAGAGAGATCACGACCAAGGAGTGCTGGAGAGGCAGAGGTATGAGAAGACTCACCCCAGAGATTTCGTTCTCAGTCTTGTTCTCCTCGCTCTGTTGCTGGGAGGACACCAAAGTTCGGTAGTTCTGCAAGGCGGAGATAAAATTTCTGGGCTAAACCACGAAGAGGCTGGAAAACAAGTGCGGAATTGATTAACGCGACAATCGGTAAACAGCAACCGCCGAATTAACTGGATGTGGCAATCATTTATTCCGCTCTCACCCTCCCCTTGCAGATGATTTGAATCGATCTATAAACCCTTCGGTGGCCACGCTGTTCCGATTTCCTGCGAGGTTATCATCTCTGATGACTTGGTAAGTTGTAGTTTGAACTACTGGTTGGGGACTCGAATTTGATCCAGCGTTGATCATTTTCGTTCCAAAATGTTGCTACACAAGGGTACACTAAGCCCCAGATGGCTAATAGAATATCAAGATAGAACGCTCGAGGTTGGCCCTAAGGAAATCTCAACAAGGAACTAACACTGTGGAGCGAAATGGCACGAGGTGGAGTACTTCAACGCCGCTGCTAATCAGGCATCAGCTGCGTTATCCGGCCCGCAAAGACAAAATTAGGAATACTGGCAAAAGCGGCTTCTACTACCTTCAAATTACAATTTGCTAAGTGAAGCAGTTATATTGCACGATGGAATAATCATCCCTTGGTAGTTCCACGTAAGTAAAGACGTGTCAGGATAGTAAGGAGACAATTATTCCGTACAATCCAACTCGAAAAAGCAAAATGTAAAGAACAAGCCTCATTGTTGTGACACCGAAACTATCATTAAAATGCGGGGGATTATTTGCAGTACTTTTTAAGGAATCGCTGCTAGTGCACAAGAGTCAGTCGCAAATCAGTGAAGGCATGTAAGATGGTTCTCATTCTTGGTGGTGGTGGTGGTGGTGGTGGTACTGGTGGTGGTGGTGGTACTGCTGGCGGTACTGGTGGTGGTGGTGGTGGTGGTGGTGGTACTGGTGGCTCTAGCGGTGACGATGGGAGATGATCACAGCATAAAAGCCTGAATTCACGGAGATAAATCCGGAACAAAAACAAGTACATTAACAAATGCGACTGCAAAATGTTCAAAGGTGAGTTTTTTAAGATAAGACGTAGTAGAATTGGATTTTGCGGGCCGGTGAACTACGTGGCAAAGACATAACATGCGCATCTGTGAGGAGGTCAGGCTAGCCCTGAGACTATTAATCAGGGAGTAAATAAAGTGAAAATTTGCACAAGTCACCCAGACGTACGCCATCATTAGCGTGCTATGAGTGCTAGTCGCATGTGTAGACTTAACTACCTATATGGTTGGCCAGTTTTTATCTCTTTTTTTAGTACTTAGGTAAGTCAGCTGGGGCAGCCATCCCTATCAGTGGTGTTTTTAACACTGCGTGAGCGGAAGCCAAAGTACCAACTACTTCCAGGCTTGGTTTGCACCCGGCTAGGATAAGTAGCATGGCGATGGGGGAGTCGACGGATTAGCCCGTCGCCTTCAGTAACCAACAGGCGCGACTGCCTCTGGGGATGGGTTAGAGTGAGAATCCAAAGGACCAGGCCCATAAACCTTCTGCTTCCTAGAGCTCGCGGGGTTGCTTCTATCGTTGACAGGCTAAAAGTGAGGAATCTGCCGTCAGAGCAGATCGTCACGCGCATGCGCCTATCACGACGTACATAGTCGTGACTCGGAAGGCAGCTAACCGACAGAATAGCTCGCCTCCTCTAAGGGCAGAGAGACAGACTGCAATACCTGCTCTTTAATGTGCCCTTTGAGGCCACCACGTGGCAGAATGGTAGACGTCATCGCTTGAGAAGGTTGAGCAGTGTATACGCCAAGCAAGGCATTTGGAGGGGGGTCTGGATGGATGCAACTAGGGACTTCGGGCTGCGCGACATTACTTTGGTCAGTGGACAAAATAATATGGAGCCGTCAGGTCCGATGGTTTCAGACTAATAATCAAAAGGTGGGAAACCTTGGAAAAAAAATATATAAAAGGAACCTAGTACTCCCAAATGACCGTACTATTGAAATGTACGACGGGTTACCCAAAAAACGAGAATTAATTTCTGTGGGCAAATGGGATGGCAATGCTACTCTCGCAGCAGACAGAGTGATTGCTTAATTAAACGACCGTCCAACGCTCTCGAAGATGATAAGCCTTAAAAAGCAACGCGCCAACATCAAACGCAGGTTCCCCGTTAAAGAAAACAGAGGCAAAACCGTTGCAGTGCTTCGGGTTCAGAAATGACCAAAAATAACTTGAATATGAACTCCGTTCGGATCACCCTTCAAACTCCAGAGATAAAATTTGAGGTCATTATAGTTTTTTCGACATAAAGACAGTATTTGACGTTGAATTTGTTCTCTACGACATCACAATGAGCCCACACTACCATCTGCAAGTGCTGAAGCGATTGAGCGACGCAGTGAGGAAGAAGAAAAAACAACAACCTAAATCGTGGCGATCAGGCGACTGGCTGCGTTCTCGTGACAACGCACCTACATACACAGCATTCAAAATAAACCAGTTTTGGCGAAACATCTGCCCACTTACTCGCCCAACCTACCCTTCCCCCCCCCCCACCTACCGCGACTTTTTATTCAAAGGGAAAGCACTGTCACAAAGTGGAAGAGGTTAAGAAAGAATCCTTGGAGGCAGCATTAGTTCCAACGAACAGTGGAAAAGCCCATTGGAACAAGCGCATACAGACAGTATATTGAAAGGAATTAACGTTTTTCGAGAAGCCCCTCGTATGGAGCATGGGCCACATGAGAGAACAGGGTAAAAGGAAAAACTATAAACAGGGCACGAAGACTGTGGTGACTTTGGGAGGGCGTTTGCCACTTTCGTGCACAGTTCCGCTACATTTCAGGGGTTTTCTAGGGGGATTTTAATACTACTAGCTCTGTGCCTGCTTAGTGAACGTCCACTCTGAACGCGAACGCAGAGCACTGAACTCTAAGGCGTTGGTGACATCCTTCTAGATCCAGCTTAGAGTTTTCAGAGAAGGCGTCAATAATATCGACGGGGCAGCTGAGCGGAAGTGACGGAAAAGAACTACGAAAATTAATGACGCCGCGACCAGCATCGATCACGAGATCCTAGACTTTTTTTCTCATGTGACTTGCGTTCTTATCCACCACTGCTCTCGCGCTATTTCGCGGTTTACGGAAGTCTAGCGGATCTTTCGAGGGCGCGGGCAGCCTCGCCATAACGGCAGGACTGATAGTTTAAAAATACCGGCGAATAAAGGCACGAGTAGAACTTAACCCAAAAGAGGAACGTTCAGCGTTTTTCGAAAGTAGAAAGTATAAAATGTCATAGATTAATAAACTGTGTTTAGATTGAAAGGTTCTGCAGCTCCTCACACTTCAATGTTTAGTATGCGCAAACTACTCGCTCATATAGAGAGGGGGTTGACAGTAAATAAGAGATAACCCCAATTAGTCGCGCTTTATGAAGACAATAACATTAAATAAGAATGGAAGTACGACGTGGGCCTCGTTGGGCGTCTTGTAGTCTGGGGTTTACGTGTGATACGATCAAAAAGATGGCAGATGGATAAACGAACATCAGCGCAGACTAGCTGAGAAATATGCGGAAGTTCCAATCCGATTTATAGGCAGTTGGAGACACATCAGCAGTACTGATCTGGCAAATCAAGTACCTACTAAGAAACCAAAAGCTCCAGCATATCCAGGATACGCCGAATTCGCTGATGAACGCTCAACGATTGTTAACGACACTCACTCGTTACGCTCTGCCTTGGGGCTCATTCTTGAGCCCCACCAGCAGCCACATAGCGCCTAGTAGCAATATTAATAGTAGTAGTAGTAGTAGAAGTAGTAGTAGTAGTAGCAGTAGTAGTAGTAGTAGTAGTAGTAGTAGTAGTAGTAGTAGTAGTAGTAGTAGTAGTAGTAGAGGCAGAATAAAAATGCAAAAAAGGAGATTAGAATGGCCATTTCCAGCTCATTAGCCGTCATCAGCCAGTCTTACCCATCCACAGGTAGTGCCCCACCCGAGGCTTAAACTCGCGAATATTATGCACCATCGAAGAAGACTACACACGCCGTCATCTGGCGCAATCATGCGGCCCCAACCGGTGTGCCTGATGGAGCGGAGAGGGTCAGTGAAACTTTCACCCTCGAATCTACATCTTAAAAGGAAACATTTCCATGTCCAGTCA
Source organism: Schistocephalus solidus (assembly GCA_017591395.1). Taxonomy (NCBI): domain Eukaryota; kingdom Metazoa; phylum Platyhelminthes; class Cestoda; order Diphyllobothriidea; family Diphyllobothriidae; genus Schistocephalus; species Schistocephalus solidus. Next base: position 41,192 of record WEDG01010798.1, on the reverse strand, counting down.
CCCCACACACTTACGGTTCGGTATTACTCCTACTCAATTTTTTTAGACGACCGCGGACTCTGATTGGACACGCAAAAAGCCCATAGCTTTGCAAAAAGTCGTTTTCCGCCCAACAGCGGAGGACAACCGCCGATAAATCTCTCGTCTACATCTGCTCCCTTCCTCCGCGCCATGCAATATCCTTGGTTCGTTTTGGTTGGTCAATTATGTTCGGAGAAGAAGACGTTTACTCCCTTGAGGATGAAAATATACCGTTGAGATATAAGGCGCTGCTATTATGAATGCGGGTGTGTATGTCCCCTAAACGGGACTGGGAGTGGCAAAACGTTATTTAGGATGCGCTTCCATAAAAAAATACCGAACATGGGCCGGGTGGTGTGGTGGTACGCGTATGATGAAGGCTCACGCCGCACCAGCCACCTGCGCCCTCCCTCGCCTCCAGTCTTCTTGACTTTATCTTGACACCGGGCACAGGCGGGCTACAGAAGAGTGAGTGCGGTAGATGCGGTGTAAGTCTACTATCACTTGAAAGTAATTCACGCGCAAGTCACCGTCCCTGCACCGCCCTTCTGTGGAGCATATGGTGAACATCGTCGTACAACGACGGTGGAACTGCCGTGTGAAATCAGAACCCTTGAGACCCTGTGGAGTGGCATAAGCACGGGGAGTTTTCAAGACGTCAGAAAGTGTTCGTGGTTGTCCAAACAAATGCGAAGCATAGGGGGCGTTTGTCACAGCAACTGATTTGGTTGAGAGCAGAATGAGCCAGCAAACGGCCGCAGGGTGTAATTTCAAGAAAACTGTCTGAAAAAAATCCCGCTTGTCGGCATTTTTGGCTTAAGCGATAGTTTGTAATAGAACACCGAAAATCAATTAAATATAGGCAACATTTAATCTCTGTCAGGCGATCGCTTGTCCCTGAAGCCGGCTTGGGTACACGAAAGAAATTATATGATCCTTAATCTGCCCAATGGTTACAGGACTCACCATACTGGCAGTTCGACCGTCGATTTCGACGATGTCCACCGTATGCTCCATGGAAGGGTGGAGCAGGGACGGTGACTTGCGCGTGAATTAGTTTTAAGTGATAGTAACCTTGCGCTGCAGCTACCGCAGTCTCTCCTCCTCCTCCACCTGAGCCGGATGTCATGACAGAGTCAAGAAGACCGGAGGCGGGAGAGGACGCAGGTGGCTGGCGCGGCTGGGTCCCGTAAGTCCTAGCCGCCCCTAGGCGTGCCACCACACCTCCATGTTCGGCATTTGTTATGGGGAGCGCAACCCGAATAACGCATGCCGTGCCCTGATGTGGCCCCCGTGTTAGTCCAACGCATCTACCACGTGGCCCGTTTAGGGGGCACATTTGGTCGATATAGTCAGCTTAATTCAGACTGATTTATCCCAAGTAAGCTAGTAATTTCTAAGGAAATTAAAAAGCCACAATTTCTAAACTGGAGTATCTCCCAGAAATCACACGGGAAACCTGGCATACCTACTGATGAGCCGAACCCCTCGCAGCTGAGCCATGCAGCGGCAGAATATCGGCGAAAATCCTGTCTGGGCACAAAGTTGGTGTGCCGGCATTAGATGGCAGTCTGGTTTGCTGAAAGCCAGTGTGAAAAGACAATCACCAACACCGGCGATGAAGTCGCGGTCATTAATTATCCAAGCCATCATCGCATCAAGTATAGACATCAGCAGTGCATACAGGGCCTGCTACTTTTAGTACCAATGTGGTTGCATATAAATGCTTTACCTCTGTAGGTCTCTTTATTCCTTATCTACTACTGACGCCAATGACACATTCGACTAGCTTAAAAACAGCGAGCAAATAGAACAATTGTTTCACTGATTGAGATTGCATCTTCGATAATGGAGCTCTGTCTAGGTGTGAAAGGTCAACAGGTCAACCCTCCGCACGGTCAAGTTACGTTCATGTGGTCGCGCGATCCCAGTGGTCTGACCACTTTCAGTGACTAAGGTATGGAAACTAACAGGCAAATCTAGCTTGGTCAACATTGATTGATGGCTGACCCGGCCGTGGTTCGACTACCAGTACAGAGCCCTGTGGCTTGGGGGGAACCGTTGAACTGGCGGCAGACGTCCGTCCGGCTCGCTGCAATTGGTCTCACCACCTTTTTACTTTACTCTTTAACAGATGATGGAATCACGGCCAATCACGATTCGGTGGTTATTTATGACTGGGACATTTGATTCTGAACGCATAGAACGTTTTGCTTATCTAGGCCGAAGGATGAAGCGTTTAGGGTTGGCAAGACTAAACACGACACGAGAACAGGAACCGCCAAATTCCAGAAAAACATATAGTTGGGTTTGTGGTTAGGGTTAAGGTTAGGTAAAATAGGATTAGGGTTAGGAATACGGTAAGGGTTGGTTTTAGTTGCAAAGTTCAGGTTTGTGGTCAGATTGGCTTAAGATTAGAGTTACGGTTTAGGTTTGTGTTAGGGCGAGTATTAGGAGTCGGGTGCCCCCTAAATGGGCCACGTGGTAGATGCGTTGGACCAACACGGGGGCCACTTCAGGGCACGGCATGCGTTATTCGGGTTGCGCTCCGCTAACAAATGCCGAACATGGGAGGTGTGGTGGCACGCCTAGGGTCGGCTAGGACTTACGGGACCCGGCCGCGCCAGCCACCTGCGTCCTCTCCCGCCTCCGGTCTTCTTGACTCTGTCTTGACACTGGGCTCAGGTGGGGGAGGAGGAGAGAGTGCGGTAGCTGCAGCGCAAGGCTACTATCACTTAAAATTAATTCACGCGCAAGTCACCGTCCCTGCACCACCCTACCGTGGAGCATACGGTGGACCTCGTCGAAATCGACGGTCGAACTGTCGTTAGAAGTAGGACAAGGGAATATGCCTCTCCCTAGAATTATGTGTATCATCACCTTTCTTACGTGTGCGGGTCCGGTTCGTGGAGCCATATAAGTCATCCCTACCTAGTTTATTAGAGCTCACCTGGACTGTTTGTACGCTTTGCCGCGGATTGAAATCGCGGGCCGAGTGAGTGGTTGGCTTCAAGACAGGTGCAACCCGGGTTATCAAGGGTGCGCTGCCTTTTCAGTTGCCGGTGGAACATGCTCTGGGAGTGTTGTCAAGAGACAATTGAAATTGTCAAAGAAGTAAAAAAAGGCGTTTTCGTGTAGGAACACCGGTGACAGAGCGTAGGCCCGCCGTTCAAGACCGAACTCATGAAAAACCTGCTCACGACAGTTCGACCGCCGATTTTGCCGATATGCACCGCGTGTTTCACGGTAGGCCGAAAGCAAGCGCGTTGACTTGCACGTGGATTAGACTACAGCGACAGTAGAAAGGTGCTGCATTTATCAGACTCCATCCTCCACCTCTTCCACCTTAGCCCAGTGTCATGACAGAGTCAAGAAGACCGGAGGTAGGAGAGGGCGCAGGTGGCTGACACAGCGAAAATCCGGACAACCAGGCCCCCTGACCCACAGCAAACAGCTGACCAGGACTTCCGCATAACAATCAGAGGATAGAGGCAGCGGCATGGATCCCAGCTGTCGAGGCATGGGCCACCACCATCATTATCATCATGCAGAATGGAAACCGACAAACACGTGCGAAGCTCAGATGGGTACTTCTGGCCTCTCAGTCATTGCCACCCAGCTACATTCCAAAGCCAGGTTTAGACAACATCACATTCGTAAACAGATCCTGTAGTCATCAACTATCAAGTCTCATGATCCGACATTTAACAGCAGTAGGTGGCGGATTCAGACCGCTTACGAGGCTCCCAGCTGTGACTCCAAGACAAAACAGCATGGGGATGTTCTGTACAGTAACCCCGATCAGCGAACGACCTGCCTACACTGTCTGAAATGTTAACGTCTGTAGACCAGTGTTGCACACCATGTCCATGCGACCGCCGAGCTACTCGGTTAAATGGCTTGACCACAGCTGACGGACAGAGAACCCACTGTCTTGACAAACGGTAACTAAAAAGAAATAAACAGGCTCTCTGACCTTGTGTGCAAAAAGTTGTGGATACTGTATAGGCCCTACCTGTGGACGAGTTGGGGCGCTGATCTGGCAAACTGCTTACCCAGAAAAAGACAAAAGGTGCCAGCAGCATTACGATACAGCTCATGGAAGAGTTTAACTTGGGTACTGCTGAAAACTGTTCTTCTATCAAACTTGTGAAACAGGCCACAACTTTATCAGATTTTTGAGCGGCTGAAGGGCCATAAACCGGCCAGATAGACTGCCAATGGCGACCAGTGGAACAATCTTCTGCCAGTAAAACCGCTGATCTAAATTGAAGCATCAGGACGCGGATGAGAAAAGAACGTACGCAGCCATAAAACCTCCGCACCCCCGTCGCACATTCAGCGGCCTTGATGAATGATCTCGTGGATCGGCAAAGCACCCGGCATGATGCAAGAACCACCTCCGATGATGGAAACGCATAAGATCTAGACATCACAGTCACAGGCGCCTGGCTTCGGAGATGGTCTCAGTAGTCATTGCACGTGCTAACAGAATTAAACGCCACTAGCATCAAACCGTACCTGACAGTCTAATTGGGAATTGAAAGCATCGAGAAGATCGGACAGGAGGGGTGAAGAACATCTTTGAATAAAGAATAAAAGGAGGCGATACGGAGCTTGACTGTCGGTTTTAGGAGGGGAGCAAGAGGTAAGCAGTTGGTTAACAACAATGGGGCACGACAAGCAGCACTGATAAGCACTAACCTTTACCTCGGACGACATAGATGTCTGGAGACCAGCATCCTCCGGAGCTAGATAGTGAAAAACAAGGTTGTATGAGTTTCTTCCTGCCTATAACCAGTCATAAGAAAGGCTCTGAAAGTTTTCTGGTGGGGCCTCGTAGCTCCAATGGTTAGTGTTGTTTTTATTAAAGCCTCTCCTATGAAAGGAGGTAGACACGATCGCTGAAACAAGAGCTTTATTCGCCTGACCTTTCGGATTCCAATTTGAAATCATCTTCAGAGACAGTACAAGATACGGCTCACATTTGATACTGTCTCTGAAAATGGGATAGAGTTGTAATCTGAAACGTCAGGCGAATAAAGCTATTGTCCCAACGATTAAGTCTACCTCCCTTCATAGGAGAGGCTTTAATGCAAACAACACTAACCACCGGAGCTACGAGGCCCCAACCAGAAAACCCACGAGTTCAAGCACCCTCGGGCTAGGTTACTCGTTCAACCTAACTGCAACGTACGGAATCCATCCATTGTAATACAGAAAGCTGCCTGCCCAAGCAAGATTTCCTAGGCAATTAATCTAGAATTTACCAGATGCGAGTAATAAATGGAGAGTTAACAAATGTGAATAATAAATTAAACACACGGCTCCTGTGGGGCCACGTAGCTCAGGTGGTTAGTGTTGGCTAGGTTAGAGCCTTCCGGTTGTTGTTGTGAGTTCGAATCCCACCGAGACCGCCGAGTTCTTCACAACTAGGTCCGGTGAATTATTCAAAGCAGTTAGAAGCCCTATTATTATATTTGCCAAAATAGACACAATTTTACAAGAAATTAACGCCTTTTCCGAGTGAAACGTCTGAAAATGCAGGATATTTTCTGCAAAAATTTCTGCAATGCAGACACATTCGGTAATACAATTAGGAGGCTGGTTACCTGTTCACAGGGGTCCCAAATTATATAGTAAGCATCTTATCAGAGGAAACAGTATATTGCCAAGATGTGACGTTCTCAAGATCAAAAAACACGGAGATCGACCTGAATACTATTGTGTTTCTTGCAAACTTCAATAACAAACCTTTGTATATCACACTACACGAACATAAATACTAGCATCTCAAATAATGTCATTATAAGGAATTTCCAAAATCACAACATCGACCCATCTCAAACACTAACTTTTCTATGGAACGAACATAAGAGTTAATAAGTTTACGATGCATTTTTAAAAGGTGGATGAAATTCAAATGGAAAAAGCGTATACTACTCAAATGGTAGTTCAGCGTACAAGCAGAAGTAGTTTTATTGGCTGGATATCTACCCATACGACATAACTTGGAAGTAGGTTACATGCTAAACAAGAATTCGTCCATACTTAAATCACTTTTTGTGTCAAAAGATCGTTTAAAATCCCGGCTTTGGAAGTATAAAAGGTTCTTGTAAGCTCTGTTGCCCGGTCGGGATCAACCATCTAACTACTTTTCCCACCTCAGAGCATAGGCATCATGATTATTTCTGCAAAAGCCAGCATTACTATCATTCTAGGCTTGCTGCCGTGCGTGTTCAGAGGGATAGAAGTCACGCAAAGCAGGTTCCTAGTTGAATGTGGATGTCTTGACCAACTAGACGTTTCCGTCATGGCGCTTTGTAAAATTCGGTTATGGGCACTACCAGTAGCCAGTATTGTTGGTTTGGCTGTAGCGTGCAACGGCGCGCCACTAATGGGGCTAGTCAGTGTCAGCAGGAATTCCTACTGTGTTCAAGGCCTATGGCAGCACCGCTAACGTCTGAGTCCTCGTACACCAGAACCTACTAAAGGGGTGTCGGTCGTTCGACAAGAATGAGTCCTGAAGACGTCAGCAGCTTGCTGTCCGGCAGTCGAAAATGCACGCGGTAACTGCTGGGTCAGGGTGTTTCACCTCAGAACAGTGTGAAAAAAACAATCATTTTTGAACCAACAGACGGCAGACACGGGCTGGGAGGGGTCGTCGGTAGTTAACTATCAAACTGGACGGAGTAGGCATGAAATCGGCACCCGAAGGGATGCATAAAATACTATGTCGCCCTTAAAGACGGTTACGACAACGGTCTTTGCGAACTGTTTATCATCCGACCTATGAGCCAAACAGAGTGTCTTTGTTAACGGGGGAGGGGGGGGCGGTAAGTTCGTCCTTCCAATGCTATTAGCCCTCTGAGAGTTTAAGAAGAGCACGTTTATAAGAGACAGTGGCTCGCCGAACAACGCAGTAGGGTGGAACGGCTTGGTGTGAGGATGCTTCCATGTAGTACGTAGATTCTCCACTGTATGCCCTCCCCCCAGGCAGATTAGTTGGGGATCGCATGAATGTGCCTCATACGATGGTACATCACGTTCAGCATATAGGAATATTTTCAGCGCCCATGACTGTTAATGTCAGTAGTTAGCTAGAGTGATGCCCAGTCACGCTCAAAGGTAATGTTGCTGCAGGGTTCGTGACTGCTTATAAATTAGATCAGAGTATTTTACAGTTAGCCTTCGTTAGCAGTCGTTTTGATATCTGTCAGATGCGAGGGTAAGGGGGGGGGTCGGGAAGACTGCATCTTCATGAAGCTGTTGCCGTATCGGGGAAGGCTGCCTTAAGAAACGACGCCACGCTGCCTAAATCGAATCGATGTAGGAGCGTTCCATTCAAGACAAGAGATATTTCTTTAACTTAGAGAATTCTTTCCTCGACGCTGGAGAAGACAACCAGCCAAGTTCTAAATCTGCTGTCACAGATCGGCTTGCGTAGGTGGAGCATATCCGGGTTGGAAAGCCTGGTCAGCATCGTTTCAGGTGACAGCTCGACCGTCGAGTTGGAAATGGTCTACCGTGTGCCCCACAGCAGGCTCAAAGCGGTGACTTGCGCGTGATTTGGATTACAGTGAGAGTAGACTTGTGCTACATCTGCCGTAATTTCTCCCCTCCCCCACCTGGGCCTCGTGTTATGGCCAAGTCAAGAAGACCGGAAGCGGGAGAGAGCGCAGGTGGCTGACGCGGTCGGTACCACTCCTAGGTGTGCCACTACAACTGACTCAGATCCCATGGAGTGGGAGTGCCATAGAGGCTGCATTAAGAAGGAGCCATTGCAGCCTGACTCTCAGTCCACCAGTCAGCCACTTCGCACACACACTGGGCTGACCGCACAGTCTGAGTTATCCCGTCTGTTGGCAACCTTTCAAGACACGGCTTTTAGCGCACCGTGATAGCTTCAAGCTTATGCAATTGCTTATAATGAGGAGCGGTCGGCCTCGCTCTCTATGCCCATTCTCAGTCCCCGGTTACCGTCACGGTCGGACTGGTTTGGGAATGAGCGCAGCTGCTGATATATCTAATGACCTCATCTACGCGTACTACTTACAGTACCTGACCCAATAAACACGAAATACTGAATGGCACACAGCAGGAGGTCAGCGGCTCACATGACACATGTATGAGAGTTCCGGAAGCCAGGTTGAGGAGCCATTGCAGTCTGACTCTCAGAGCACCAATCGGCAACTCCACACAACACGCATTAGACTCACTGCGAGGTCTGAGTGTATTTGTCGGTCGGCAACCATCCAAGTGACGGCACTTAGCGCACCGCAATAGTCGCAGGCTCGCATCACACATGCCGCAGAGGAGCCACATGGAGAAGGAGTCGAGGATCCTACTTCCTTCTCAGTAAGAAGTGCAGGTTGAAAACACGATTTGTGTGTTGTAAGGGTGGTTCATTTTTAGGTTTCGGGACACCGATACCTTAAATTAACTGTCGAACAATACTTTTCATTTTCAACCTGCTGGATGATTTGACGAGGAATATAGGAACGAATTTGCTTTTGATGCAATGCATCCTAATTGCTTCACCTTCAACGTTGTCTACTATTTTTTTAGACTAGCGGATGTCATTTCGCCTAGCCTACCTAGACTGTTTACTCGCAGCTTCTTCGACCCTTGAGAGAATGTTGGATAACGCAGAAGCAGAACGCCGTCGGTTTGGTTCGAGGAGAGAATTCTTGTATTCTACAAGAACACTTATATTTCTGAGACAAAATCGTAAGTACGATATCAATCTAATTACGGTATCATTCTGTCTCATCCCCACCGCTCTCACGTAATACTGGCATGCATGGCTCTGCGATACCTTTTCGCATCCTAGAGGACACATCTGCATGCCTTCCATTTGTTAAAATTCGATACAATGGGAGCGTGGTTGCGATTCTAAACAAGCCCGAGTACGTAGTTGAGATGGGCGCAGTACTGTGCAAATTCATAAAAAGTACGTTGTGAAACCCACGAAAAAGATGCGACAAAAAACCGGAAGACTTCATTAGACAATAAGGGAAATCACTACTAGAGAATCAAGTGATAGACGTAGACTCACATATTTCCAGGCTATAATTGCTACCAAAGTTACATAAATGTGGTGCCTTGAGGAGTCGATCTCAATCTCTATTCCCATTCCCAGACTCTAGCCACTGTCTGAGCCGGTCAGATAACGGATGCGGGGAGTGGGCGTAGCTGCTGATATATCTAATAACCTCGTCTGCGCGTACCACGCACACGACCTGGTCCCACAAACAACTGCATCGGGATCTCACACAAAAAGTACACACACAAGCATAAGCAAACTGCTGGGAATTGCGGTTTTTTTCGAGTCCAATTTTCGCAGGCAGGAAAAAAGCAGGCTTTAGCAGGCACAAGGAACGACTAATGAACCTCCAGTGGACACAATACTCACAAGGGATGAGAAAGAAGAAGACGAGAATGCCCATCAGGCCGATGAGCGCGCCAGGCACAACAAACGACCAGCCCCAGGCACTTTCCACAAATATACCCGCGAGCAATCCACCCAGGATATTGCCCAAGCTGGTATGCGAGTTCCATAGGCCCAAAACGAGACCGCGTCTGGGAAGGGATGGAGGGAGGGAGGAAAAGAAAGCGAGAACATCTGTTACTACAGAAATCCGGAACGAGTGCATCAAAAGATAAGTATCTTCTAAATGGAAGTGGTCGAAAAACAACAGTTCAGACAATAAGAACAGCTGACCTCCACGGTCCGTCTAGGCGACAAATACTTGCACGATCCTACTAACATGGCAACGTCTGCTAACCCAAAAGAACACAATGGATCTTTTCATAGCTAACGCGGCACGAGCATTCGTTGCCTCAGTCTACGCCTACAAAGACTTAAATGAACGGATTTACTCCAGGTTAGAGACATTAATTTTTGAGAAAAGGGCATGTGTATCAATTCGCATGATCAGCGGGTGAAGCTGTGGAAACTCAGTAAGCAAAAGCACACGACGCAAATTCAACGGATGGGAGGAAATTTTTCAGATTATGCAAGAAACGGTGGCCAATGTTACCAAATGATTTCCAAAAAGATGGAAAAACCTTTTTGAATTTCCAATAATTACAAATACAGAACGCAAACCTTCAGTAATCCTTAAACGCAGGGCGCTAGTTCTCCTATAATGTATGAAAATCTGGAACAGGTGTTTTTTGTGCAGAACGGAAAAGGGACATTTAATATTCATGACTGATTCGCAGGAAATAAAGTCTTCTAGAAGATTAACATCGGAAGCCATGCACGTCGGCAATAATTACGATCATCACTTGGAAACTCTTCAGATTCCCGTCGCAAATCTGCATATTCCCCTGAAAACTACTTTAGTGGTTAGAAACATGCTAAGCAACGCGCAATCTATCATGAGCTTTCTTCCAGACGGTACATGAGCATGTGGAATTTTTAGGTCATCTGAACGGGTAAAATCAAACTGTGTTTTCCCAAAGTGAGACTTAATCCCCTAAGATAGCTAAATGGCATACTTCTAAACAGTTCTTTCGCAAAATTGACAACCCGAATGTAGTTCTTCATCAGGCCTTTACATTAAAGTCGAAAAAAAAGAAATACACATGGGACAGGGACGTGTTGGACGAACTTGACGTGGCGCAAAGAGTGAAGGTTCTCCAAAATATTCGGCGTGAGCATCGTCCTTAAACTAAATTTGGACAATACAGCGACCATTTTTTTAGAACCACACTTTAGTTTTAGACGTGAGGAAAATGTTGGCACCAAACGATGGAATTCTGCAAGATTTTACAGCTCAGAATAATAAAAAAAATTCTTTCGGGGCTCGAACAGTCTTCGCCTTTGCTTAAATATAAAAGGATTGGATTTTCTGTCACTCTTTTGGACAACTTCAGGTATCAGTCGATAGAAGTTAAAAAGTGCAATCCTTTTTGGAAATGCGGCCAAAATTTTTACATGAATCGATATACTACTATCTGCTGGTTGACCAGCTAGCGCACAGGAAGCAATAGGTTCATCAATGAGGGGATGCCTCTTTCCTACAACAACTGTTGTCATTGTCTCCCCCATGTTTGAGAAAACCCGAGTTGTGGGGGGGCAGATAATGTGCGGCACGCGTAGATGGTCTGTTTAGCTTCAAAATCCGCTGCACCCAAGTTGTCTTGACCCAGTCTTGCCATCAGGGCCCGGGTGAGTTTAAAGGAGACAATTTGGTAGATGCTGTGAAAGTCTGCTATCAATATAAACCAATTCACGCGCAACTCATCACCCTGGGCCCACCATGCGACAGGGCCCACAATGGACGCCGCCGTTCGCGGTGACACAGGTGGCATTGGTGGTGGTGTGCTATGGATGTATGATCAAGTGAAACAGGTAATAAATACCCGAAATTCTCGAACAGAGGCAGTCTAACGAAGGCGTGACAGAATATTTATCAAGAAAAAGGGGGTAAACGATATCCGTACTTACCGACCCTTTCCGAACCAGTTTCCCATGCAAGTAACGACTGCCGGCCATCCACTTGATTGCACGAATCCAGCGAGAGTCTTAAAATGGCATTGTAAAAGAGTCAATAGTGTGTACTAAAAAGTCTGAATATGATAAAACCCCACGAAGGAGCTGCGAAAGTATGCAAAATTCCGCAAAAACGCCGACATTTTGCGGGTAATCAAAAAGAATCAATGCAACAACACGAATCACAATAACGTCTTCAAAGCAAGCGTGGATTCAGCTTTTAACTGTAGAGGAGGCGACTTAGCTGTGGTCTATAAAAAAAGAACTTAACTCAAAATTTTGACTCCATGGATGATAACTATTTGGACCCCTACAAAGTCTGATTGTTCAAATTGATCATCTACAATGGCGCTCTGCATTCACATTAAGTTAACAATATAAACAGAAAAACCTGTGGAAAACATCTCTATCAAGCTTCGCGAGGAGGCGGGGCTCTCGAAATCTCAGAATTCAACTAAATTCTGAAAATATCACCACTTGGTATTTAGGCTAAGGCTGTTGGGGAGCCGGAGTAGATGCCGTGGTAGCCTGAGCGCAAACTCGTTCATGTGTATGCCGACGTTTTTAGTGTCTACTTCAATCACTTCCTCAATGCTCACCATGTTCCGATGGTTGGACAGATTTAAAGTGAATGGAAGTGGGCACCGGCGAAATAATTAAGAGTTGAAGCCAAGTCAATGCGAAACCCGCAAGAGCTGATCCTGAAAAACAAACGATGGCCTAGAGCTTTCATCAAAGAGAGCTGCATTAGGGAGAATCTGTTACAACCTGAATGAGATGATAATCGTCGAAAGCACAATATGTTACTTATTTATAATAGTGAAACTCGGCACAGGATCCGACGTGGATCGGCCTCGCCCAGTAAGAAAATCGTGCAACTAGATATTAGTGTGGTTAAGTTGTTGGCCAACGGACGAACAGCTCTAAAGGACAATATCAAAACGTACCTGGGCGATAAGGTAAAACGGAAGTAGGTGAAGGTCTAAAAAGTATCCGAGACCGAAAAGAGCGGTAGTGACGCCAGAGAGTAGGCAACCAATCGTCAGAAACACCCTAAGGTCCATTCTTTCAGCCAAGTGACCACTAAAAAGAGAAGGTCAAGGAGATGGGTTATTAATGGAGAAAGACAGCGGAGAGGTTGTGTTAATTTTTAACCATCAAGGAGTCCTCCACTTAGAGGCAAACCCCGTGAGAAAGCCCACGATATCCGGGGCTTCTATTTAGGAGGGCATCTAAATGAAGAACAATCTCATTATGATTGACAAAAAGAGTTCTCCAATGCGGCCGAAAAGGACCCTCAAACATGACAAATAATGTCCGTGAAGCAGTGAACAGTCTTCTCTCTCTCTGTAGCAAAATACGTTAACGTGACCGACCACGCTGCCTTAACCTTATATGAAGGGGCTTGTAGCCGAAGTCCGAGAAAGTGAATAATTAAATAAAACAGAGCTGAGCTAGGAAAAGAACCGTATAAAACTACACGAAGCAGCGTGGGTAAGAGCAGTTTGCGGGGACTTTTATGACAAACCTCAATAACAGATCTGAAACACGCACCTTCAGCATATCCAAAGTTCGCAGCTATTTTACCATCACCCAACTTCTCCCACAATGAAAGCACGCTAAGGCTTTTGTTAGGGGTCAACCAAAATGTCAAGACACGTCGATTCAGATAATAAATGGCAGCTATAGTAGAGGCAGCAAGAGCGACGGCATTAACGAGTACTGAGAAGTCATTAGGAAACTAACGTGCAGCAGAGATAGAGATCGAACAGGCGGTTTTATGAACCGGTATTTGATCTACATTCAAGGCTGGTAAGCCAATAACCTGCTAACTGAAAATTTTTAGGCAAAAGAGGATTATACCACTGCTGAGCCCATCGGTCAGTAATTATTTAAGGTAATAAGCTAGTTTGGGTGACCAAAGAAGGTTCTAAATGAGTATATGCGAAAGGTTCGAGAAACAGGTGTTTGTAAGGCTCTACATTGAACTGAATAGTCAGACAAGCCATCTTACGTCATGCCATAAATTTATTTTCCAAGTTTAACCCAAACCGTTGGGAGAGGGAGAAATATACGCACATACCTGAGAGAACATTCCGGCGGCATAAGCCAGGAGGTAGGCGAGATCCAGGTATCCGAAAATAGCATTGTAATTGTCAGTGTCTGGAAAACGCGTGATTACGCGGACAGTCAGAAATAAGGGCAGGGGAGAACTTACCAAACGGTGTCCACATGCAGAAAGTTGCATTTTCTGGCACGATTGTCTTATTCTCCTTCTCAGCAATTTCCGTGCAGTTGGGGTGGAGAACAGGTTTTACAACGCTGATTGGCTTCCGGGAGGCATGGAAAGATGCGTAGATGACGAGGGTGCAGAAGAAGACATAAATGCGCCCGCTCAAAAAAAGAGAGATAGTTTGGGTATGTCGTATACCAGAAATGGCATAGCGTTGTGAGGAAAATAGGGGCGTTTTAGTGACGGGATTTCATTGAACTGAAAGAAAGAGGCAGAACCACAGTGCATAACATGGTGAGCATCTGCTCGAGTAAATTACGTGAGACTCGGATTGAAGCAATGAGCCGGATAACGCAGTCGTAGTATGGTACTGGATCTCAGGACAGATGATGTACATTGGTGACCAAACCAGGTGCAGTGGACGCAATAATCTATGAAATTCCTTCTTTTCATTCTGCGAACTTCGTCAGCAGGAACAGTCTCGTGCACGGGACTGGCAGAACAAGGGTTACGCCGGTCCCGTAACCGAATGGAACATTAAACTGACAGAGAATTATGGCCTCCTGGCTGAACGAGAATAGTGTTTCAAATAGCTATACGTCCTCGGCGACAAGGCTACCGTAAGCAACCCTAAATGGGACTGGGCAACTGGCTGCTGAAATCTGAAGTCCGTCATAATGTTCCATTTCCTATTATTTCTACGTGTCAGGAGATTGCCACAAGATCGAGTTGGTTATGCGCCAACATGGAGGACAAAAACTTTCCTAGAATGTTCACCATGACAGTATTTGATGAATGTTTAATAAAGCGTTAATACTTCATTCCCAAGAAGATGGATAAGCATCCATCTGGTTTTTTTCGAAACTACTTCTGGGTCTATATTCGTTTGTCAGCATGTAACAGAGCTGGCCTTCATCAGTTATAGGGGCTGTTCATTGACAATGACCAATTTGTATTACCCTCCCGGGATGTGGCGATCACCGGATGAAGAAAGCAGAACTGAAGGAACACAAGATATTTGGTCGATGTTTGTTGACTATAAACCCATCGAAAGACATACAATTCCTAAGGGTGCTTTGCGGGCTGAAACCTAAATAATGGAGAGCAGATTATAGCACCTTATGAAAGTGCCTTATAATCAAACTACCTTGGTAACCTATGTTGATTGCTAAACTAAAAACGTGGCAATTTAATTATGTGCCACTATACGAGACGCCTACCACGTGAACTATGTGTCAATCAAATTTTTAATGATCTCCTTTGTAGTAACGTATCGCTTACATGATTTCTTGACCTGCTGTTTTCGAACGCCGTGCCTGTTAACAAAGTGTTACCAGGCTAACAAACTGTTAGTATTACATGTAGAACGGACAATTGTCCGTTCTACCACTCTATTCAGGATCGAAGCGTTAGTTGCCTTTGCGCATTAAATTAAAACATCAATTTACAAAAGAAGGCAATAAAAGTTCTACCTCTGCCTGGTTATCTGACGGCCACGGCAGCAAGCTCGTAGTCCGAGGGGTAGATGGGACATGCGGACACGAACTGCGCGCTGAGTATTCCAGTTTGTCAAAACTCAGGGTGAAGTGTTTCATGTTCACGAAAGCTTTACGAATTAACTTTTATGTCAAACTTGAAAGTGAAGCCCAATTAAATCTCCTCAATCAGTCAAAAAATAACGCACAAAACTAGCCATTTTTTGCTAGAGTGTTCGTTGTTATTGAAAACAGGTGGATAGTTAGGGTTTACTTGACATATGGATATAGGGGGTTCACTACGTGGCAGCTAGACAATACACGATCAGTAAAAATATAAGTGTGAAAAAATTTTTAGCACTTAAATTGCAAGAAAGTTTTATGACTGGAAGATAAGAAAGGATCTTGAATAAAACAAGCGAAAACTGCTAAATGTAGCAGAATCAATGAAAAACTGGCATGAATATTGTACCTTGCGATCTCGGAAGCCAATATTCGCATTCCCAGTATCCAGTAATTTACCCAGTCGGTTGGTTTTGGGCGGAAAATAGGTGCCGTGGTTGACCTAGTTAGTGACCACGTCAGCATGTGCCACATATATGACCCTGGCCCCGAAACGCAACAAACCAGGATTTCACTATAAAAGGGGTGGGATACTCTGATCTCACCTTTGTGATTGTGCCATATGAACCACATTCAGTATTATTCATTGCAGTCTGTACACACTAGTACACAAATTTCACACAAATGCACAATGGGCTGACTGATATGTTCGTGTACGATTCTAACATCAAACGCCTTTGCTTTGTATGCAAGTATGCAAAATGCAGGTGCCAAAGTTTTTTGACACAAAAATTGGGCCGTGGTCTGATTTTCGAACCTTCGCTGCAAATTCGCGAAGGACAGACTACCAATGCCTTTTACCACCTGGCCACATCGTAAGGGAGTTTCGACAGCAAATTAATACAAAAGCAGAAAATAATTGTAACTATCACCATTCTGCTAATTTTCACCCCCTCTAAACGGTCAAAAATCATAATAAGATTATTTAATGTAGATTACGAAGACGAGACTTGTATGATGTGTTTCCGCCCCCTCCATAAATTCTTATGGATGGAGCAGGAAGTGGCCAAGTTAAAGCAAGAAAAAGATAATTTAAAAAAATATTTTCATTCATCTGTTAAAAAACACCTTCCATCCAAAACCTTTGGTAAATGAAATTTCGTATGCATATATAGCCTCTACAAGCGTACCTAAAACTCAGATAAAAGATATCATGTCTTCCGAACACGGTAAACTAATGGACGTTAAGCTTGGTAGAAAGGGTGTTCCATATAGACCGTGCTCCCCACCATCGTCACTTAGCTCAGGCTGCATCCGCAATAATCTGGCTTTACAACCCAGCGCCGCATCACTGCTGGATGCTGCACCAAAAAGCATGTTGAAGAGGTTGGTGAGTTTGTAAAGTTAAAGAGGAAAAGGTCGAATAAGACCAAAGACATTCACGGATTTGACTCCAGCCATTCCAATACCCGGTTCATCTGAACCTATCGGACCGAATGAAGTGGGCACAATTACTCGCTCAATTGAGGTGCCTGAGCTGGAAACAGGCATCCAATTGAGTCGGAAATAGAATTAGTTATAAAACGGGTCCAATTGTCAGCGTCAACAATTCCAAAGGCACGAGTTAAATATGACTTTGATCTCCTCAAATTTTATGCAAAAACTTTACTAACGGACGGCGATTCCATCCACTTTCTCGGGGCATGTAGAATAGGGAATGCTCCGTCAGTAGCCGATTCAAATCCTCGAAACAAGAGCTCTTAAAAGCATATTGGAAAAAGAAGCACAGACAGAGCTCTTTCAACAGCTAAAATAATCTTTACGTTGTCTGCATTCGGAATTTTTAGCCAGAATACGGGCTTAAAGATCAAATGAAAATTTGATAATTATAAAGAGAATTGGAAACACGAAGGACCAATGGTGAGGCATATCTCAAAGTAAGGGATGGACAAATAGCTCAAGTTTCAGAAATCAAAAAATTATTTCCTTAAACTGTTCGTTATAAATGCCAAATGCCTGCTTAACATGATGCCTCGGTTTCAGACTATGGTTTACGTCCACTGCCCGGACACTGCATGAGGTCCTTTGTTGTTCTTACTTTGCATAAGTGATATTTCATCGATAGTTAACCATTTTCAATCTTATATTTGTGCTGATGACCTCAAATGCGTGCATTGCTTCTCTAAGTCTACGGCCGAAGGATGCCGAAAACAAATTCATTCTGACTTAGACGCTCTTCCGGTGTGGAGCTCCACATAGCTAATGGAGTTCTCGCCTTCTTGGTGTCGCTATATTAGTTTTGGGCCTAAAAGGCTGCCGCAACCTGTTATTTTTAAAGGTTGCCCTAGGACTGAATGTTCCTCCATCAAGGACTTCGGCTTAAGCTACACCGATAAATTAGATCAGTTATCTAATGCCAATAGAATTACGGTCAAAGCTTCTCAGATTTGCAGCTTTATTTCTTATAATTTATACCTTCCTGAAATTAATTTAAGACTTTATCGTATATTTGCACTTCCCATTCCTGCATTTTGCTGTCCTTTCTTCGGTTTAATGAATGAATCTAACCGTTCAATATTAAAAATTTTCAAAGACATTTCACAAAAGAAATCCTGTATCCGACTTTTTCAAAACTTCCTACTCAGTCAGATGCCAGCTGAAGAAGCTAAAATTTCTTTGGGTCAATAGACTGGAAGCAGGCTTTTGTCTCCTCTTCCGACTTAGTTATAGCTCAAATCTCCCCAAACTTTCTGTCATTACCCCCGTTAGTCTTACTTATAACCTAAGAAATTCTGCACTGATTATACATCCTCCTGCATCCTCCACGTGTAAGCGCTCTCTATTCTTTGATTCTAGGTATTGCTTTCTTTGGAATAACTTGCATTTGAAATAAGTCGTTAACTATTCTTCCTGCATATAATCAAAGATTTCACATTTATCTTAACACTGATTCTTGTAGCCTTTTATTTTCTTCATCTTTTCCGAGCAGCTTTCTCTATGACTTGGAGAAATGAGCATCAGGAATTTAAGTGTCCCTCTTGAAACTATTTTTTCTCTACCTCGTGTCCCCCATGAACCATGATATCTTCTTACATCACCAGTCATTCAAAAAATTCAGTCATTGGAAAGTGCACATTCGGACGTATACAGTCTAAACTGCTGCCGTTTCGATTGATACTAACCATCATCGGAATTCAATTCTGGATCCAAATATGCTGTGGCCTCAAGTTCACTGACGACCTTACGCGAGATTTTGCTTCATGCGCCTAAGTGATCAAGAACGAACCATATCGCCGTTTCAATATCTCATTCCGAAATGCTACTGCAGTATTTGCCTTCTCTACCCCTTACCTTATTTTCCCAAGCAGTTTTTCTCCTAACCTATATTCAAACATGGAGGCCTATTGAAATCTGCCTCCATTTTCAAGATAGGAATTTTTCCCATACCTATTGTCTAGTTCACTATTTATTTCAAAACATCGCTAACTGTTGACCTACCAGGGTAAGTTCTGCCTTCATTATTAAATATTTGTACATTTTATCTGCACACATTATAATAATTTTATTTAATTACTTACCTTTGTTTAGATAGTGTCTTCCCGGCGCTAACCAAATATAAATTCCAAATTCCAAGTTACAGAGATGTGGGCCACACCCTGCGAATCCGACTCCAAACTCTATTTTAGGCTACACCTACATTAAAAATGATCGACACGAGGGCCGTGGAGAAGGAAGCTGTATAGATGTTAAGCAACCATTTAAATTTCTGTCGTTGAATTATCGACAATTTATTGTGGTAGACGATAATTGGCGGTGTTGGTCCGGGGCGCTGGTGACTTTCGTGCCGCTCTTTTGGCCGTGGCGGCGGCGATCCGGTTGTCCCTTATAGATTGCTGCACCAGTCTATACGGATATTCTCCATGCCGGTCTTTCCTGTGCGAAGTCCTCCCAGGTCGCCGGGTTGATCTGCATTTGCTTCAGTGATTTCTTCAAAGTGTCCTTGTAGCGTCGTTTTTGACCTCCCTGCCGGCGAGAACCCGTAGCGACATCTCCGTAGAAAAGTCGTTTGGGAAGTCGCTCGGCGTTCATTCTTACCAGGTGGCCACTCCATCGAAGTTGCACTTGACTCAGCATGGCATGGATGCTGAGGATTTTGGTCCGCTCCAGGACTTCCGTGTCCGGAATCCTGTCTTGCCATCTCAGCTTCAGTATTCTGTGGAGGCAGCTGAGATGAAAGTGATTCAGCTTCCTGCCTTGGAACGACTTGACGGTCCAGGTTTCCGCTCCATAAAGGCGTGTCGTCAAGACGATGGCCTTGCACATCTCCACACGGAGGCCTGCAGCCGGCCGAAGACCTGACTAGCTTTGGAGATCCGTTGGGCAACCTCGTCATCGATTCTCGTGTTGACCGACATCGTGCTTCCTAGATAAGCGAAGGTGTCCACGTTTTTTAGTTGAGCACTGTTGACATTGATTCGAGGAGCATCGTAATTCGCGCTGGGTGGCGGCTGGTACATGACAACCGTTTTGGCTGTACTGATTGTTAATCCAACATCGGCACAGCCTTCGGCGAAGAGGTCTATGCTCCTTTGCATGTCCTCCTCCGTCACGATGTTAAGGGCGCAGTCGTTATCACGGTAGGCGTCCATCAGCAAAGCCGATAACATGAGACTGAAGAAGGTGAGGTCCAGTACGCAGCCCTGCTTCACTCCGTTTGTCACGGCGAATGCTTCGGATACCGTCCCGTTGTCAGTGACGCGCGCCGTCATCCCGTCATGAAGCTGATGCACCATGTGCGTGAACCGCTCAGGAAAACCACATTTCTGCATGACTTTCCACAGTCCGTCACGATTCACCGTGTCAAAGGCTTTCGTTAGATCCACGAAGCTAGTGTATAGCTGAGTTCGCAACTCCTGACACCTCTCTTGTAGCTGGCGGGCGGCAAAGATTATATCGGTTGTTCCGCGGTGTCTGCGGAAGGCACATTGGCTTTCCGGGAGCAGGCCCTGCTCTAGGTGACCATTAAGACTATTGAGAACGATACGGGCGAAGATCTTCCCGGCGATGTTGAGCAACGAGATGCCTCTGTGATTATCACAGAGTTGCCGGTTACCCTTGTGTTTGTAGAAATAGACGATAATCGCGTCTTTGAAATCCTGAGGAACTTGTCTTTGGCGCCACATCTCCTGGAAGAGTGTTGTTAGTTCTGCCATCAGCCAGGGGCCCACCGTGCTTGTAGACGTCCGGTGGGATTGCATCGGATCCCGGTGATTTACCGCTGGAAATCTGCTGCAAGGCCCGGATGGTTTCTAGTAGGGAAGGCGGCAGATTAAGTTCATTGTTCGTGTCCACTTGAGGGAGCCGGTCAATGGCAGCATCGGAGATGGGTGATGAGCAATTAAGGACATTTCGGAAAGCCTCGGCCCAACGCTTCAGAATTTTTGATTTCTCTCTCAGCAGTGTTGTGCCGTCAGAGCTGAGCAGTGGTGGGAACCCCTTGATCCATGGGCCGTATATGGTCTTGATGGCTTTGAAAAAGTTTATTATTTCATTGTTTTCTGCATACCCCTGGATTTCCTCTGCCTTTCGGATCATCCAGGCATCCTGCATCTCCCGCAGCCGTTGTTGTAAAAGGCGCCGGCATCTAAAAATGGCTGCTTCGGTGGCGTCAGTTCGAAGGTCCATGCAGGCTTTGTGTAGTCCATTCTTCTCTGCGAGTAAGTTGCTGATATCGGCGTCAATGTCGTCAAGCCAGTTCTGGTGTCGACGGCGTGCGCGTCCCAGGACATCGAGGGCGGTAGACTGGATGACATTTCGCAATTGATACCATCGTGTCTTTACGGTAGCGTTATCATCTGGAGCATGCAGGTACTCCAGTTTCTCGGTTATTTGGTTGCTGAAATCAAAACAGTGAGCAAGCAAAATTAATAAAAAGAGTATTTAAATTACATGGCAACCTCTTACCTTGGGGCCTTCATCGGGGTTGCAGTCGGAGCCTCATCTGGGAGATGACGAGGCGGTGATCTGTCCAACCATCGGCATCGCGGATCGCCTTGGTTACCAGCACATCCTGTCGATCTCGCCTCTGGCCGAGAACAAAGTCCAGCAGATGCCAGCGCCGTGACCGAGGGTGCATCCACGTGGCCTTCTTCCGCGTCGGAAGGCGACAGAAGGTGTTGGTTTTATACAGGAATGCTGACATAGACCGACGTAGGGCACACTTCTCCAGAACAGCCTTCATGCTCGCTATTGCACTTTGCCAGAAGCCTTGCATTGGATAGAGTTATATATTTAACATTTAAATGTTTGCGTTATTACACTTAGTAAGCTGGACTTTTCGTAGTCCGACAATATCTACCGTGGTACAGGGACACCGACAAGAGTTTTGATAGTAGACTTGTTCTGCAGCTACCGCACTCTCTCCCTTCCCTCACCTGTCTGTATCTGATGTCGGGGTCAGCTCTGGTAGACGGCGTGGCCGGTGACTCCCCTATGCGTGCCAGCACGTTTGAAAAGCCCCTACGGAGAGGGTGCAGTAAATGGCAAGGTAATCTGGTGCAGCGTGCCACCACGCCCCTGTTCAGCATTTTTGAAATGATTTCTACACACATTAATTATCTTATGGCTTGATCTCATCCACATGTGACGTAAAACGTGAAGTTTGACCTCGCACCCCGTTAACAATGAGTCCCAATCCCTATCTAACTGTTCCACGGGCTCACTGTTTTGCTGCATATAGATCGGAATATTGAGATTGGTGGATGAACGCTGACCCATCGATTACGGGAATCACTCCTCCCATTCCGCCTTCAGTTTATTCTCGTGTTTCCTCAGCAGCCACACATATTACCGAAAAAGAGAAGTGAGACTGTAGTGACCACTTCTGGTTAAGTTTTGTTCATCAGCCAGCCAAAGCCAATATAATAGGCTGCACAAGCTGGGGCTCGAACCTTTACTTGTCGAACGATTAAACTCATGGTCCCTCAATTCTTACAGCTTTAGATCCGGATGTATAATTACAGAAGTTTATAAAGGCTCCCCGATCGAATAACGGACAAACTCATTAAATTTATAATCTCCCTATCCTTTGTCGGCCAGATTAACCTCTATATAAGACTAGCCACTTCGAGTCCAGTTTTATTAACCTTAAATGCTCTGTTCTTAAATTGCACATGCACAAAGGCGTTGTCGTCTTAAGCTTTCTATTCACCATTTTGAAATTTTGAGATAGAGTGATTGTATCATATCCTAGATTGGGCTTGAGGTAGCCCCTTTTTATTTATGGAATGTTCAGTATTTCTGGTTAACATGTTGCGAGTTTGAAGCTCGCGGTTTGCGTCACATGTGGATGGGTTTCGCTTTCTTGTGCCGGCTATCAAGGTGAAAATACGGTATAATTTTTATCTTTTTCTTTTTCATAATATTCATCTGCATCCATTTCGAGCCACTCTGCATTAACTGATGGGGTTCAAGAGTGGGCATCATTAGGAAACGGGATAATTATCTCCCGACATCGAAATGTGAATCTTCAAAAACCTTTTACAAAATTGCCTCTGTAAGATCGACCAGACAGGGATTAAATGGTGCAGGGATTACAACATTCGACTTCAAATCAATAAGTTCAAATTCGATCCTTTGAGTGTTTAAACATCCGGGGTTATCTTCGACTTGGTTTTTGTCTAATAAAGTACACCTAAACGGGCCACGTGTTAGATGCGATGAAAGAACACGGGGGCCTGCAAAAGGCATGCTATGATTTATATGGGTTGAAATTCCAAAAAATGCCGAACCGGGGGCGTGGTGGCACGCGTAGGTGCAGGCTTTTGCTGCACAAGATTTCCTTACGGCACCCAGACCATGGGGTCTGTTTCAGGCGTGCTGGCAGGCACAGGGGAGTCTCCGGTCGTGCCAGATTACTGCCTTTAACCTCTCAGGTTCCTCGGTGATGCATACCAGGAAGTCATCATGCTAAGATATTATCCAAACTGAATTTCACTTTATATATTGTGGGTCAGAATAGTATACCTTCCAATATCGAAATGAGTATTCGAAACTCAGTAAATACATACAACCATGGAGACAAAATATCAAGCATCTATCGGTGTGACGGGATTCATGTAGGTGGCTTCCTGTGAACAGGACAACAGCATTCTCGAACACGTTCCGTGGCTTGCAAATATTTTTTTGCGTCCGAGGGAGCACATTACCTCAAAAATTGATAGAACTTAATTCATGATCTCATTCCTTTTATCTACAAGCATCTGCTGTTTGACCCTCGTGGGTTCACCCTACGTTGTCCGTCGTAATCTGACTATGTCAACCGTATGCTCCACAAGGGTTATACAGCACCGGCGACTTTGCGCAAATTATTTTAAGTAAAAAGCGACATGTATTGATGTCAGTGACAATGTAAATTTAAAAAGGCTGACATATAATGGACGTTGGACAAAGGGTTATCTCCCCGACACACTGCAGGTCATCAGACAAACACTTATAACATAATGTTACTCAAAAATAGGGAGGAGTATTTTATATGACGCCCAAATTGTGGATGGGAATATGTTTCAGGAAATGTGTTAGGTTCTGTTGTCGTGGCGGTACTTACGGCTATACTTGTCAAACTTCAGCTTAAAAGTGTCAATGGATGGGGACATGATTATGTTTGCCGGCAGACAATTCCAGGCTTTAATTACTCTGTTGGAGAAGAATAACCTTCTTGTGTCGAGTCTTGCACCCGTCACACGTAGTTTTATGGGATTTCCTCGCAAAGTAGTGGTAGTGGCCAGCTCAAAGATGTCACCAGATGCAAGGTAACAATCCTGAAGCCGCAGCATTCGAAAATGCTTGTATTAATGTGCCACGTATCTGTCTATAGTCTAGAGGAAACAGATCAAGACTAGACAATCGTGTCTCGTAAGGTAGGCAGCTTTGACCTTGAACAAGCTTGGTTGATCGTCTTTTGACCTTCTTAAGTGTGTTGTGGTCTTTGACAGGTCACGGTCTCCAGGCTTGTATGACAAATTCTAATTGTGGTCGCTCGAACATCCCGAAGACCTTATTAAAGCACTCTTTGTCGAACTTTGCAAACGCTCACTTAATTAGATACAAGCTTGACATGGCAGATTTGGCTACTTTTGAGCAATGGAACGATGGCTTCAGTGTGGGCGTGATCCATACTCCAAGATCTTTCTGAGCCTCTACCTCTTGTAGTGGCGTGTCGTCCAGATAGTAAATTATCTAGTGCCTGGAGCTGGTTCTGCCGAATCGCAGAATATTGCACTTGGTAGCATTGAATGGGAAGAGCCAGTTTTGCGACAATTCCTCGAGTCGATGCAAGTTCGCCTGTAGATTTTCTTCATCAGCTGCGTTGTGGATGACCTTCCAAAGCTTTATATCGTCAGCAAACATGGCAGTGTCACAGTCCAAAGCCACTTACGCAGTCATCAATGTATATAAGGATGAGGATAGGGCCAAGGACGGAGCCCTGAGAACCCCACTTTCAACCGCCACCTCCGCCGATTGTTGATCGCCAAGATGGACAATCTGAGATCGCCCAATCAAGATGTTGTTGATCCACTTCAAAAGTTTGCCCCTTACCCCAATACGGTTGAGTTTGTATAGGAGTGGTTGGTGAGGCACGCTATCAAAGGCTTTCTTGAAGTCTATGTATACTGCGTGCACTATATTTCCTTCATCGACCGCTCGGGTCCATCGTTCCAGACAGTAGAACAAATTAGTTAAACAGGACCTTCCTCTGCTGAATCCGTGCTGCGCTTCAGAGCGAAAATGATGCCACTCCAGAAACTGCATCAGTTCACGTTTGATGATTCGCTCCATAATCTTGCAACATATGGAGGTGAGACTTAATGGCCGGTAGTTATTTGCGGACACTCTTCTGCCACTTTTATGTATTGGGAAAATCCACGCAGTCTTCCAATCAGGGTGGCAATCTGCCTGCAGCGAGGGAGGCTTAGAAGAGTAGACACAAAGGTTCTGCCAACTCTACGGCCAAATCCTTTAACAACTTTGCCGGTAATACTTCAGGACCTGGCGATTTGGTTTCGTCCGGCTTCAGTAGTTCCTGCAGAACAATAGGTTCTGTTATGACGGCAGAGTCAATTGTCGGGACCTCTTCCGCACTATATTTATCAGCGGTAAGATTGGCTTCTCTCGTAAAAACCGACTGAAATAACTCAGATAGATGCTCAGCCTTTTCCTCGTCCTTGCAAAGTTCGACGCCGTCATCCGTGTTTAACAAACGGATGGGGTTTTTATTTTTAGTGCGCTGCCTAATGTAATTGTAGAAGAGCTTCGGGATTTCTGCTGCACGGTTTATCAAGTTACTCTGAAAACTTTGGCGGGCTTTATAAACCAGCCCTTTAAACCTGTTTCTCTGCGTCTTGTACTTTGTCAGTGATTCGGCGGTCTTTTTCCTGAGATAAGTTTGCCATACCTTTCGCTTGCGGGTTAATTCACTTATCAGTGTGTTCGTAAGCCACTGGGGCCGGTTTGTGATCTTTATGTTTTCTTATTAGGACAGTAGTTCGTGATAATTCCTTGTAATACGGACTTAAATTGCAACCAATTCTCGAGAATACACCCGGTGAATGTTTCAATCCAATCAAAATGGACCACATCAATTTTAATTTGGATAAAGTCTCCAGCCATAGGTTGCGTTTGACTGTGATGCTTCGGTCGGGGACAGAGAAGAGTGAATATTCCCATTGTAGGACTACGTGATCACTTTTGCCCAGCAAGAATAGACAGTTCACAACATCTACGCTGACAGGCGCCTTTGTCAATACAAGGTCCAAACAATTAGCTTGTAGCCCCTCACGTATTCTGGTCGGAGACAGGAGGTGTTGAGTTAGGAAGCGTTTGTGTATACCAGCCCGTGGCTCAATGGTAGAGGGTTTGGCTCAAATACCAAAGGTCGTGGGTTCGAATCCCAGGTGTGCCACACTTGGGATTGGGTATGAATGGCTGATGACGGCTTATAAACCAGAAATGGCCATTCCGGTCTCCCTTGTTTTTGTCGGTTGCACCTTATCAACATATGCTTCACGTTGCAATGCGACCGCCTGCGAGGGCTCTAGTCTGAGCTCCATGGCAGAACGGAACATACATGTTCCTTAAGCAGATCGGTGAGCCCCACACTATCATCATATTCCCGATCACAACCGACAAAATAACCAGCCCGTGGCTCAATGGTAGAAAGTTTGGCTCAAATACCAATGGTCGGGTGTTCGAATCCCAGGTGTGCCATACATGGGATTGGGTATGACTGGCTGATGACGGCTAATAAGCCAGAAATGGCCATTCTGGTTTCCCTTGTCTTTGTCGGTTCCACCATATCTACACATGCTACACGTCGCTATGCGACCGCCTGCGAGGGCTCTGGTCTGAGCTCCAGGGCACAAGGGAACATACATGTTCCTTAAGCAGATCGGTGAGCCCCACACTATCATCATATTCCCGATCACAACCGACAAAACAAGGAGCCCGTGGTTCAATGGTAGAGCGTTTCGCTCAAATATCAAAGGTCGCGCGTTCGAATCCCAGGTGTGCCACACTTAGGATTGGGTATGACTGGCTGAGGACGGCTTATAAGTCAGAAATGGCCATTCCGGTCTCCCTTGTATTTTTTGGTTCCACCTTATCATCATATGCCACACGTCGCTATGCGACCGACTGCCACGGCTCTAGTTTGAGGTCCAGGTCACAACGTAACATGCATGTTCATTAAGCCGATCGGTTAGCCCCACAATATCATCATATTCCCAATCACAACCGACAAAAAAAAGAGGCCGTGGCTCAATGGTAGGGCGTTTGTCTCAAATAACAATTTTCGCGGGTTCGAATCCCAGGTGTGCCACACTTGGGATTGGGTATGACTGGCTGATGACGTTGAATAAGCCAGTAACGGTCATTCCGGTCTCCCTTGTCTTTTTCGGTTCCACCTTATCAACATATGCTACACATCACTATGCGACCGCCTGCGAGGGCTCATGTCTGAGCTCCAGGGCACAACGGAACATGCATGTTCCTTAAGCAGATCGGTGAGCCCCACACTATCATCATATTCCCGATCACAACCGACAAAATAACCAGCCCGTGGCTCAATGGTAGAGGGTTTGGCTCAAATACCAATGGTCGGGTGTTCGAATCCTAGGTGTGCCACACTTGGGATTGGGTATGACTGGCTGATGACGGCTTATAAACACGAAATGGCCATTTCGGTCTGCCTTGTTTTTTTAAGTTGCACCTTATCAACATATGCTACACGTCGCTATGCGACCGCCTGCGAGGGCTCTAGTCTGAGCTCCAGGGCAGAACGGAACATACATGTTCCTTAAGCAGATCGGTGAGCCCCACACTATCATCATATTCCCGATCACAACCGACAAAATAACCAGCCCGTGGCTCAATGGTAGAGGGTTTGGCTCAAATACCAAAGGTCGTGGGTTCAAATCCCAGGTGTGCCACACTTGGGATTGGGTATGAATGGCTGATGACGGCTTATAAACCAGAAATGGCCATTCCGGTCTCCCTTGTTTTTGTCAGTTGCACCTTATCAACATATGCTTCACGTTGCTATGCGACCGCCTGCGAGGGCTCTAGTCTGAGCTCCATGGCAGAACGGAACATACATGTTCCTTAAGCAGATCGGTGAGCCCCACACTATCATCATATTCCCGATCACAACCGACAAAATAACCAACCCGTGGCTCAATGGTAGAAAGTTTGCTCAAATACCAATGGTCGGGTGTTCGAATCCCAGGTGTGCCATACATGGGATTGGGTATGACTGGCTGATGACGGCTAATAAGCCAGAAATGGCCATTCTCGGTCTCCCTTGTCTTTGTCGGTTCCACCTTATCAACATATGCTACACGTCGCTATGCGACCGCCTGCGAGGGCTCTAGTCTGAGCTCCAGGGCACAACGGAACATACATGTTCCTTAAGCAGATCGGTGAGCCCCACACTATCATCATATTCCCGATCATCACCGACAAAAAAAACTAGCCCGTGGCTCAATGCTAGAGCCTTCGACTCAAATACCAAAGGTCACGTGTTCGAATCCCAGGTGTGCCATACATGGGATTGGGTATGACTGGCTGATGACGGCTAATAAGCCAGAAATGGCCATTCTGGTTTCCCTTGTCTTTGTCGGTTCCACCATATCAACATATGCTACACGTCGCTATGCGACCGCCTGCGAGGGCTCTGGTCTGAGCTCCAGGGCACAAGGGAACATACATGTTCCTTAAGCAGATCGGTGAGCCCCACACTATCATCATATTCCCGATCACAACCGACAAAACAAGGAGCCCGTGGTTCAATGGTAGAGCGTTTCGCTCAAATATCAAAGGTCGCGCGTTCGAATCCCAGGTGTGCCACACTTAGGATTGGGTATGACTGGCTGAGGACGGCTTATAAGTCAGAAATGGCCATTCCGGTCTCCCTTGTATTTTGGCGGTTCCACCTTATCATCATATGCTACACGTCGCTATGCGACCGACTGCGACGGGCTCTAGTCTGAGCTCCAGGGCACAACGGAACATACATGTTCCTTAAGCAGATCGGTGAGCCCCACACTATCATCATATTCCCAATCACAACCGACAAAAAAAAGAGGCCGTGGCTCAATGGTAGGGCGTTTGTCTCAAATAACAATTGTCGCGGGTTCTAATCCCAGGTGTGCCACACTTGGGATTGGGTATGACTGGCTGATGACGGCTAATAAGCCAGAAATGGTCATTCCGGTCTCCCTTGTCTTTTCGCGGTTCCACCTTATCAACATATGCTACACGTCACTATGCGACCGCCTGCGAGGGCTCTGGTCTGAGCTCCAGGGCACAAGGGAACATACATGTTCCTTAAGCAGATTGGTGAGCCCCACACTATCATCATATTCCCAATTACAACCGACAAAACAACGAGCCCGTGGCTCAATGGTAGAGCGTTCGAAAAAAATACAAAAGGTAGCGAGTTCGAATCCCAGGTGTGCCACACTTGGGATTGCGTATGACTGGCTGATGATGGCAAATAAGCCGGAAATGGCCATTCGGTCTCCCCCTTGTCTTTGTCGGTTTCCACCTTATCAACATATGCTACACGTCGCTATGCGACCGCCTGCGAGGGCTCTAGTCTGAGCTCCAGGGCATAACGGAACATACATGTTCCTTAAGCAGATCGAGGAGCCCTACACTATCATCAAATTCCTGATCACAACCGACAAAACAACGAGCCCGTGGTGCAATGGTAGAGCGTTCGTCACAAAAATAAATGGTCGCGTGTTTGAATCCCAGGTGTGCCAAACCTGGGATTGGGAATGACTGGCTGACGACGGCTAATAAGCCAGAAATGGCCATTCCGGTCTCCCTTGAATCTTTAGTCGGTTCCATCTTATCAACATATGCTTCACGTCGCTATTTGACCGCCTGAGAGGGCTCTGGTCTGAGCTCCAGGGCACAAGGGAACATACATGTTCCTTAAGCAGATTGGTGAGCCCCACACTATCATCATATTCCCAATTACAACCGACAAAACAACGAGCCCGTGGCTCAATGGTAGAGCGTTCGAAAAAATACAAAAGGTCGCGGGTTCGAATCCCAGGTGTGCCACACTTGGGATTGGGTATGACTGGCTGATGATGGCAAATAAGCCAGAAATGGCCATTCCGGTCTCCCTTGTCTTTGTCGGTTCCACCTTATCAACATATGCTACACGTTGCTATGCGACCGCCTGCGAGCGCTCTAGTCTGAGCTCCAGGGAACAACGGAACAAACATGTTCCTTAAGCTGATCGGTGAGCCCCACACTATCATCATATTCCCGATCACAACCGACAATACAACGAGCCCGTGGCTCAATGGTAGAACGTTCGACTCAAATACCAAAGGTTGCGAGTTTCGAATCCCTAGGTGTGCCACACTTGGGATTGGGTATGACTGGCTGATGACGGCTAATAAGCCAGAAATGGCCATTCCGGTCTCCCCTTGTCTTTGTTGGTTCCACCTTATCAAACATATGCTACACGTCGCTATGCGACCGCCTACGAGGGCTCTAGTCTGAGCTCCAGGGCACAACGGAACATACATGTTCCTTAAGCAGATCGGTGAGCCCCACACTATCATCATATTCCCGATCACAACCGACAAAACAACGAGCCCGTGGCTCAATGGTAGAGCGTTCGACTCAAATACCAAAGGTTGCGGGTTTGAATCCCGGGTGTGCCACACTTGGGATTGGGTATGACTGGCTGATGACGGCTTATAAACACGAAATGGCCATTCCGGTCAACCCTTGTCTTTGTCGGTTCCACCTTATCAACATATGCTACACGTCGTATGCGAGCCCGCCTGCGAGGGCTCTAGTCTGAGCTCCAGGGCACAACGGAACATACATGTTCCTTAAGCAGATAGGTGAGCCCCACACTATCATCATATTCCCGATCACAACCGACAAAACAACGAGGCCGTGGCTCAATGGTGAAACGTTCGACTCAAAAACCAAAATCGCGGGTTCGAATCCCTGGTGTGCCACACTTGGGATTGGGTATGACTGGCTGATGACGGCTAATAAGCCAGAATGGCCATTCCGGTCTCCCCTTGTCTTTTGTCGGTTCCACCTTATCAACATTTGGTGCACGTCAGTATGCGAGGCGCCTGCGAGGGCTCTAGTCTGAGCTCCAGGGCACAACGGAACATACATGTTTCCTTAAGCAGATCGGTGAGCCCCACACTATCATCATATTCCTGATCACAACCGACAAAACAACGAGCCCGTGCCTCAATGGTAGAGTGTTTGACTCAAATACCAAAGGTCGTGGGTTCCAATTCCAGGTTTGCCACACTTGGTATTGGGTATGACTGGCTGATGACGGCTTATATGCTAGAAATGACCATTCCGGTCTTCCTTATCTTTTTCGGTTCCACCTTATCAACATATGCTACACGTTGCAATTCGACCGCCTGCGAGGGCTCTAGTCTGAGCTCCAGGGCACAACGGAACATACATGTTCCTTAAGCAGATCGGTGAGCCCCACACTATCATCATATTCCCGATCACAACCGACAAAACAACGAGCCCGTGGCTCAATGGTAGAGCGTTTCGACTCAAATACCAAAGGTCGCGGGTTCGAATCCCAGGTGTGCCACACTTGGGATTGCGTATGACTGGCTGATGACGGCTAATAAGCCAGAAATGGCCATTCCGGTCTCCCTTGTCTTTGTCGGTTCCACCTTATCAACATATGCTACACGTCGCTATGCGACCGCCTGCGAGGGCTCTAGTCTGAGCTCCAGGGCACAACGGAACATACATGTTCCTTAAGCAGATCGGTGAGCCCCACACTATCATCATATTCCCGATCACAACCGACAAAACAACGAGCCCGTGGCTCAATGGTAGAGCGTTTGACTCAAATACCAAAGGTCGCGGGTTCGAATCCCAGGTGTGCCACACTTAGGATTGGGTATGACTGGCTGATGACGGCTTATAAGCCAGAAATGGCCATTCCGGTCTCCTTTTCTTTTGTCGGTTCCACCTTATCAACGTATGCTACACGTCGCTATGCGACCGACTGCCGGGGGCTCTAGTCTGAGCTCCAGGGCACAACGGAACATACATGTTCCTTAAGCAGATCGGTGAGCCCCACACTATCATCATATTCCCGATCACAACCGACAAAAACAACGAGCCCGTGGCTCAATGGTAGAGCGTTCGACTCAAATACCAAAGGTCGCGGGTTCGAATCCCAGGTGTGCCACACTTGGGATTGGGTATGACTGGCTGATGACGGCTAATAAGCCAGAAATGGCCATTCCGGTCTCCCTTGTCTTTTTCGGTTCCACCTTATCAACATATGCTACACGTCGCTATGCGACCGCCTGCGAGGGCTCTAGTCTGAGCTCCAGGGCACAACGGAACATGCATGTTCCTTAAGCAGATCGGTGAGCCCCTACACTATCATCATATTCCCGATCACAACCGACAAAACAACGAGCCCGTGGCTCAATGGTAGAGCGTTTCGACTCAAATACCAAATGGTCGCAGGTTCGAATCCCAGGTGTGCCACACTTGGGATTGGGTATGACTGGCTGATGACGGCTTATAAGCCAGAAATGGCCATTCTGGTCTCCTTGTCTTTTTTGTCGGTTCCACCTTATCAACATATGCTACACGTCGCTATGCGACCGCCTGCGAGGGCTCTTAGTCTGAGCTCCAGGGCACAACGGAACATACATGTTCCTTAAGCAGATCGGTGAGCCCCACACTATCATCATATTCCCGATCACAACCGACAAAACAACGAGCCCGTGGCTCAATGGTAGAGCGTTTCGACTCAAAATACCAAAGGTCGCGGGTTCGAATCCCAGGTGTGCCACACTTGGGATTGGGTATGACTGGCTGATGACGGCTAATAAGCCAGAAATGGCCATTCCGGTCTCCCTTGTCTTTGTCGGTTCCACCTTATCAACATATGCTACACGTCGCTATGCGACCGCCTGCGAGGGCTCTAGTCTGAGCTCCAGGGCACAACGGAACATACATGTTCCTTAAGCAGATCGGTGAGCCCCACACTATCATCATATTCCCGATCACAACCGACAAAACAACGAGCCCGTGGCTCAATGGTAGAGCGTTTGACTCAAAACCAAAAGGTCGCGGGTTCGAATCCCAGGTGTGCCACACTTGGGATTGGGTATGACTGGCTGATGACGGCTAATAAGCCAGAAATGGCCATTCCGGTCTCCCTTGTCTTTGTCGGTTCCACCTTATCAACATATGCTACACGTCGCTATGCGACCGCCTGCGAGGGCTCTAGTCTGAGCTCCAGGGCACAACGGAACATACATGTTCCTTAAGCAGATCGGTGAGCCCCACACTATCATCATATTGTCAATCACAACCGACAAAAACAACGAGCCCGTGGCTCAATGGTAGAGCGTTCTGACTCAAATACCAAAGGTCGCGGGTTCGAATCCCAGGTGTGCCACACTTGGGATTGGGTATGACTGGCTGATGACGGCTAATAAGCCAGAAATGGCCATTCC
The DNA here is from genome assembly GCA_017591395.1 of Schistocephalus solidus. Taxonomy (NCBI): domain Eukaryota; kingdom Metazoa; phylum Platyhelminthes; class Cestoda; order Diphyllobothriidea; family Diphyllobothriidae; genus Schistocephalus; species Schistocephalus solidus. Next base: position 7,835 of record WEDG01010798.1, on the reverse strand, counting down.
GGTCTCCCTTGTCTTTTGTCGGTTCCACCTTATCAACATATGCTACACGTCGCTATGCGACCGCCTGCGAGGGCTCTAGTCTGAGCTCCAGGGCACAACGGAACATACATGTTCCTTTAAGCAGATCGGTGAGCCCCACACTATCATCATATTCCCGATCACAACCGACAAAACAACGAGCCCGTGGCTCAATGGTAGAGCGTTCGACTCAAATACCAAAGGTCGCGGGTTCGAATCCCAGGTGTGCCACACTTGGGATTGGGTATGACTGGCTGATGACGGCTAATAAGCCAGAAATGGCCATTCCGGTCTCCCTTGTCTTTTTGTCGGTTCCATCTTATCAACATATGCTACACGTCGCTATGCGACCGCCTGCGAGGGCTCTAGTCTGAGCTCCAGGGCACAACTAGAACATACATGTTCCTTAAGCAGATCGGTGAGCCCCACACTATCATCATATTCCCGATCACAACCGACAAAACAACGAGCCCGTGGCTCAATGGTAGAGCGTTCGACTCAAACACAAAAGGTCGCGGGTGCGAATCCCAGGTGTACCACACTTGGGATTGGGTATGACTGGCTGATGACGGCTAATAAGCCAGAAATGGCCATTCCGGTCTCCCTTGTCTTTTGTCGGTTCCACCTTATCAACATATCGCTACACGTCGCAATGCGACCGCCTGCGAGGGCTCTAGTCTGAGCTCCAGGGCACAACGGAACATGCATGTTCCTTAAGCAGATCGGTGAGCCCCACACTATCATCATATTCCCTGATCACAACCGACAAAACAACGAGCCCGTGGTTCAATGGTAGAGCGTTCGACTCAAATACCAAAGGTCGCGGGTTCGAATCCCTAGGTGTGCCACACTTGGGATTGGGTATGACTGGCTGATGACGGCTAATAAGCCAGAAATGGCCATTCCGGTCTCCCTTGTCTCTTTGTCGGTTCCACTTTCTATACATATGCTTCACGTCGCTATGCGACCGCCTGCGAGGGCTCTAGTCTGAGCTCCAGGGGCACAACGGAACATACATGTTCCTTAAGCAGATCGGTGAGCCCCACACTATCATCATATTCCCGATCACAACCGACAAAAACAACGAGCCCGTGGCTCAATGGTAGAGCGTTCGACTCAAAGTACCAAAGGTCGCGGGTTCGAATCCCAGGTGTGCCACACTTGGGATTGGGTATGACTGGCTGATGACGGCTACTAAGCCAGAAATGGCCATTCCGGTCTTCCTTTGTCTTTGTCGGTTCCACCTTTCCATCATATGCTACACGTCGCTATGCGACCGCCTGCGAGGGCTCTAGTCTGAGCTCCAGGGCACAACGGAACATACATGTTCCTTAAGCAGATCGGTGAGCCCAAAACTTTCATCATATTCCCAAACAAAATCGACACAAACAACGAGCCCGTGGCTCAATGGTAGAGCGTTCGACTCAAAATACCAAAGGTCGCGGGTTCGAATCCCAGGTGCTACACTTGGGTATTGGGTATGACTGGCTGATGACGGCTAATAAGCCAGAAATGGCCATTCCGGTCTTCCCTTGTCTTTGTCGGTTCCACTTATCAACATATGCTACACGTCGCTATGCGACCGCCTGCGAGGGCTCTAGTCTGAGCTCCAGGGCACAACGGAACATACATGTTCCTTAAGCAGATCGGTGAGCCACACACTTTCATCATATTTCCGATCACAACCGACAAAACAACGAGCCCGTGGCTCAATGGTAGAGCGTTCAACTCAAATTACTAAAGTCGCGGTTTTCGAATTCTAAGTCTGCCACACTTGGGATTGGGTATGACAGGCTGACGACGGCTAATAAGCCAGAAATGGCCATTCCGGTCTCCCCTTTGTCTTTGTCGGTTCCATTCCATCATATGCTACACGTCGCTATGCGACCGCCTGCGAGGGCTCTAGTCTGAGCTCCAGGGCACAACGGAACATACATGTTCCTTAAGCAGATCGGTGAGCCCCACACTATCATCATATTCCCGATCACAACCGACAAAAACAACGAGCCCGTGGCTCAATGGTAGAGCGTTCGACTCAAATACCAAAGGTCGCGGGTTCGAATCCCAGGTGTTCCACACTTGGGATTGGGTATGACTGGCTGATGACGCTTATAAGCCAGAAATGGCCATTCCGGTCTCCCTTGTCTTTGTCGGTTCCAACTTATCATCATATGGTACGCGTCGCTAGGCGACCGCCTGCGAGGGCTCTAGTCTGGAGCTCCAGGGCCCAACGGAACATACATGTTCCTTAAGCAGATCGGTGAGCCCCACACTATCATCATATTCCCGATCACAACCGACAAAACAACGAGCCCTGTGGCTCAATGGTAGAGCGTTCGACTCAAATACCAAAGGTCGCGGGTTCGAATCCCAGGTGTGCCACACTTGGGATTGGGTATGACGGGCTGATGACGGCTAATAAGCCAGAAATGGCCATTCCGGTCTCCCCTTGTCTTTTGTCGGTTCCATTTATCATCATATGCTACACGTCGCTATGCGACCGCCTGTGAGGGCTCTAGTCTGAGCTCCAGGGCACAACGGAACATACATGTTCCTTAAGCAGATCGGTGAGCCCCACACTATCATCATATTCCCGATCACAACCGACAAAATAACGAGCCCGTGGCTCAATGGTAGAGCGGTCGACCAAATACCAAAAGGTTCGCGGTTTCGAATTTCAGGTGTGCCAAACTTGGGATTGGGTATGACTGGCTGATGACGGCTTATAAGCCAGAAATGGCCATTCAGGTCTCCCTTGTCGTTGTCGGTTCCACCTATTCAACATATGCTACACGTTGCTATGGAACCGCCTGCGAGGGCTCTAGTCTGAGCTCAAGGGCACAACGGAAAATACATGTTCCTTAAGCAGATCGGTGATCCCCACACTATCTTCATATTTCCGATCACAACTGACAAAACAACGAGTCCGTGCCTCAACGGTAGAGCGTTCGACTCAAATACCAAAGGTCGCGGGTTTCAATCCCAGGTGTGCCATACTTGGTTTTGGGTATGACTGGCTGATGACGGCTAATAAGCCAGAAATGGCCATTCCGGTCTTCCTTATCTTTGTCGGTTCCACATTATCAACATATGCTACACGTCGCGATGCGACCGCCTGCGAGGGCTCAATTCTGAGCTCCAGGGCACAACATAACATACATTTTCTTAAGCAGATCGGTGAGCCTTACACTATCGTCATATTCCCGATCACAACCGACAAAACAACGAGCCCGTGGCTCAACGGTAGAGCATTCGACTTAAATACCAAAGCTCGCGCGGTCCAATCCCAGGTGCGCCAGATTTGGTATAGGGTATGACTGGCTGATAACGGCTTATAAGCTAGAAATGACCATTTCGGTCTTCCTTATCTTTGTCGGTTCCACATTATCAACATAGGCTACACGTTGCGATGCAAGCGCCTGCGAGGGCTCTAGTCTGAGCTCCAGGGCACAACGGAACATACATGTTCCTTAAAGCAGATCAGTGAGCCCCACACTTTAATCATATTCCGGATCAAAATCGACAAATCAACGAGCCAGTGGCTCAATATTAGAGCGTTCGACTCAAACACCAAACGTCGCGGGTTCAAATCCCTGGTGTGCCACACTTGGGATTGTTTATGACTGGCGTATGACGGCTAATAAGCCAGAAATGGCCATTCCGGTCTCCCTTGTCTTTGTCGGTTCCACCTTATCAACATATGCTACACATCGCAATGCGACCGCCTGCGAGGGCTCATGTCTGAGCTCCAGGGCACAACGGAACATGCATGTTCCTTAAGTAGATCGATGAGCCACGCAGTATCATCATATTCCCGATCACAATCGACAAAAAACGAGCTCGTTGCTCAATGGTTGCGCGTTCAACACAAAAACAAAAGGTCACGGGTTCAAATCCATGGTGTGACAAACCTGGCATTGGGTATGACGGGCTGATAACAGCTAAAAAGCCAGAAATGGCCATTCCGGTCTCCATTGTCTTTGTCGGTTCTACCTTTTCAACATATGCTACACGTCGCTATGCGACCGCCTGCGAGGGCTCTAGTCTGAGCTCCAGGGCACAACGGAACATACATGTTCCTTAAGCAGATTGGTGAGCCCCACACTATCTTCATATTCCCGATCACAACCGACAAAAAAACGAGCTCGTTGCTTAATTGTAGTGCGCGTAAAACACAAAAACAAAAGGTCACGGGTTCGAATCCCAGGTGTGACAAACCTGGCATTGGGTATGACGGGCTGATAACGGCTAAAAAGCCAGAAATGGCCATTCCAGTCTCCCTTGTCTTTGTCGGTTCCGCCTTATCAACATATGCTACACGTCGCTATGCAACCGTCTGAGGGCTCTTGTCTTAGCCCCAGGGCACAACGGAACATACATGTTCCTCAAACAGATCGGTTAGCCCCACACTTTTATCATATTCCCGATCACAACCGACAAAACAACGAGCCCGTGGCTCAATGGTGAGACCGGTCAACTCAAATACCAAAAGTCGCGGTTTCGAATCCCAGGTGTGCCAAACTTGGGATTGGGTCATGACTGGCTGATGACGGCTATAAGCTCAGAACATGGCAATTTCGGTCTCCCTTGTCTTTTGTCGGTTCCACCTTATCAACATATGCTACCGTTTGCTATGCGACCGCCTGCGAGGGCTCTACTCTGAGCTCCAGGGCACAACGGAACATACATGTTCCTTTAAGCAGATCGGTGAGCCCCACAGGATCATCATATTCCCAGATCATCACCGACACAACAACGAGCGAGTGGCTCAATGGTAGAAATTTCGACTCAAATACCAAAGGTCGCGGGTTCGAATCCCAGGTGTGCCAAACTTGGGATTGGGTATGATTGGCTGATGACGGCTAATAAGCCAAAAATGACCTTTCTGGACTCCCTTTTCTTTGATGGTTCCACCTTATCAACATATGCTACACGTCGCTATGCGACCGCCTACAAGGAGCTTTAGTCCTGAGCTCCAGGGCACAACGGACCTTACATGTTCCTTAAGCAGATTGGTGAGCCCCACACTATTATCATATTCCTAATCTCAACCGACAAAACAACGAACCCGTGACTCAATGGTAGAGCGTTCGACTTAAATAACAAAGGTCGTGGGTTCGAATCCCAGGTGTGCCAAACTTCGGATTGGGTATGACTGGCTGATGACGGCTTATAAGCCAGAAATGGCCATCCCCTCTCCCTTGTCTTTGTCGGTTCCACCTTATCAACATATGCTACACGTCGCTATGCGACCGCCTGCGAAGGGCTTTGAGTCTGAGCTCCAGGGAACAACGGAACATACATGTTCCTTAAGCAAATCCGTGAGCCCCACACTATCATCATATTCTCGATCACAAACCGACAAAATCAACGAGCCCGTGGACTCAATGGTAGAGCGTTCGACTCAAATACCAAAGGTCGCGGGTTAGAATCCCATGTGTGCCATACTTGGGATTGGGTATGACTGGCTGATGACGGCTAATAAGCCAGAAATGGCCATTCCGGTCTCCCTTGTCTTTGTCGGTTCCACTTTATCAACATATGCTACACGTCGCTATGCGACCGACTGCGAGAGACTCTAGTCTGAGCTCCAGGGAACACAAGGAACATACATGTTCCCTTAAGCAGATCGGTGAGCCCCACACTATCATCATATTCCCGATCACAACCGACAAAACAACGAGCCCGTGGCTCAATGGTAGAGCGTTCGACTCAAATACCAAAGGTCGCGGGTTCGAATTCCAGGTGTGCCACACTTGGGATTGGGTATGACTGGCTGATGACGGCTTATAAGCTAGAAATTGCCATTCCGGTCTCCCTTATCTTTGTCGGTTCCACTTTATCAACATATGCCACACGTCGCCATGCGACCATATGCGAGAGTTCTAGTCTGAGCTCCAGGACACAACGGAACATACCTGTTCCTTATGCAGATCGGCGAGCTACACACTATCATCATATTTACGATCACAACCGACAAAACAACGAGCTCGTGGCTCAATGGTAGAGCGTTATAATAAAATACCAAAGTTCGCTGGTTCGAATACCAGGTGTGCCACACATGGGATTTCGTATGACTGGCTGATGACGGCTTATAAGCCGAAAATGGCCATTCCGTTCTACCTTGTCTTTGTCGGTTTCACCTTATCAACATATGCTACACGTCGCTATGCGACCGCCTGCGAGGGCTCTTGTCTGAGCTCCAGGGCACAACGGAACATAAATGTTCCTTAATCAGATCGGTGAGCCCCACACTACCATCATAATCCCGATCACAACCAAAAAAACAACGAGCCCTCGGCTCAATAATAGAGCGTTTGACACAAATACCAAAGGTCGCGGGTTCGAATCCCAAGTGTGCCACACTTGGGATTGGGTATGACTGGCTGATGACGGCTAATAAGCCAGAAATGGCCATTCGGTCTCCCTATCATTTGTCAGTTCCACCTTATCAGCATATGCTACACGTCGCTATGTGACCGCCTGCGAGGGCTCTAGTCTGAGCTCCAGGGCACAACGGAACATACATGTTCCTTAAGCAGATTGGTGAGCCCCACACTATCTATCATATTCCTGATCACAACCGACAAAAAAACGAGCTCGTTGCTTAATTGTTGCGCGTAAAACACAAAAACAAAAGGTCACGGGTTCGAATCCCAGGTGTGACAAACCTGGCATTGGGTATGACGGGCTGATAACGGCTTAAAAGCCAGAAATGGCCATTCCGGTCTCCCCTTTGTCTTTGTCGGTTCCACCTTTATCAACATATGCTACACGTCGCTATGCGACCGTCTGCTGAGGGCTCTGTCTGAGCTCCAGGGCACAACGGAACATACATGTTCCTCAAACAGATCGGTTAGCCCTACACTTTTATCATATTCCCGATCACAACCGACAAAACAACGAGCCCGTGGCTCAATGGTAGAGCGGTCAACTCAAATACCAAAATTCGCGGTTTCGAATCCCAGGTGTGCCAAACTTGGGATTGGGTTTGACTGGCTGATGACGGCTTATAAGCTAGACATGGCAATTTCGGTCTCCCTTGTCTTTGTCGGTTCCACCTTATCAACATATGCTACACGTTGCTATGCGACCGCCTGCGAGGGCTCTACTCTGAGCTCCAGGGAACAATGGAACATACATGTTCTTTAAGCAGATCGATGAGCCCCACAGGATAATCATATTCCCAATCATCACCGGCACAACAACGAGCGAGTGGCTCAATGGTAGAAATTTCGACTCAAATACCAAAGGTCGCGGGTTCGAATCCCAGGTGTGCCAAACTTGGGATTGGGTATGATTGGCTGATGACGGCTAATAAGCCAAAAATGACTTTTCTGGACTCCCTTTTCTTTGACGGTTCCACCTTATAAACATATGCTACACGTCGCTATGCGACCGCCTACGAGGGCTTTAGTCTGAGCTCCAGGGCACAACGGACCATACATGTTCCTTAAGCAGATTGGTGAGCCCCACACTAATATCATATTCCTAATCTCAACCGACAAAACAATGAACCCGTGACTCAATGGTGAGAGCGTTCTGACTTAAATACCATAAAGGTCGTGGGTTCGAATCTCAGGTGTGCCACACTTCGGATTGGGTATGACTGGCTGATGACGGCTTATAAGCCAGAAATGGCCATCACCTCTCCCCTTTGTCTTTGTCGGTTACACCTTATCAACATATGCTACACGTCGCTATGCGACCGCCTGCGAGGGCTTGAGTCTGAGCTCCAGGGCACAACAGAACATACATGTTCCCTTTTAAGCAACCAGAGTCCCATTAAGCAATACGTAACTGAACGAAGCATACCA